>JAHRHZ010000140.1:34098855-34127862 GCA_024137785.1 Ginglymostoma cirratum | reverse complement strand
CGAAACGTCAGCCTTCCTGCTCCTCTGATGCTGCTTGGCCTGCTGTGCTCATCCAGCTCTACACCTTGTTATCTCTTGATTTTTAGAATCTTGTTTTTCTTAGGGCAATTACTTGTGAAGCAGTGATGTGAAAATTCAATTAACTCAATTTTTTACTTGTTATGAGCTACCAATTAAAATACAGACAAGCCAAAATTCCAATTGTCTCAAAATTTTCAAGACATAAAAAGTAACCTGGGATAAAGTAACTGAAGTCCACTGCATATCATCCACAAACACATGGGGTGCTAGAGGGATGCCAAAAGATTCTTAAGACAATGATGAAAGCACACTGTTATGAATATTATCAGGATACAATAATGGTTTGGATTCCCTATTATTTTCAATCAAAGATTCCCAAATGAAGCACAAAAATGATTCCCCAAAATAGGTTCAGTCTATTTGAATCAATCTTTGGCCATGAGATAAGAAGTACATTAAAATTAGTAATGGAAACATTTTTAAGATTGAAACATCAATCCGCAATATTGGACCGTGTGTCCACATTACCAGAAAGACTCAAGGAAGCGTGCAAAATAGCACGGCAACTTTGAAAACCTCACAGGTGGTGATGAAAGATTGGGCATGCTGGAACCAGATGATTTCAAACAGGAGATAAAGTGCAAGTCTACTTATCTTTACAGGGCAAACCTTTGAAAGTAAGGGTCAATCATTCATACAAGGCAATTTAAGAGGATAAGTTAAGTGATTTATTTGATAAATACTCCAGATCACAGGAAAAAGAATTGGTTAAAACACATAAACATGTGAAAACAATGCCATTTTGGAGAGGAAGATAAAAAGGAGCAAGTATCTGAGGTGGGAGATGACAGAGACAGTAAGAGTGAGGAGTAGGAGATTGAACTACCACTATCTGATTAGCCAATACTGAAATACTGGAACACTTAGACGCATATTCTCACACTTGAGGAAGGACAATGGAAAGGTCTACTATGATTGTTTACGAAATTCAAGGATCCCTGTAGAGCTACTCCTCTTTTTGTTACTGTCTTCCTTTTAATGTGATCCATGCAGAATCTAGTTGAATTGGATTGAGTTATAAAGAAAGGCTGGATAGGCTAAGACGTTTTTCACTGGAGCATAGGAGGTCGAGGTACATATAAATACACATATTTATGGAATATGACAACTGGGAGTTGGACATTGGACTTTGCTGGGTTTGCAAATGATTTACTGTGTAATTGCCTGGAACTGGAAGATCTGTTTGCTATGATCTAAAGGATACTATGGCCTATTTGCTGTTTATGATAAAAAAGTTAGAAAAACAGTGTCCGCCAAAGTTAGAGAGAAGTAACAGTGGAGCTTTATTGCTTTACTTGTTGAGCAAATAGACCTCGAGAACACTCATGGATCTATACTGCCATCATCCAGCAACAGGGTCTGGACAGGGGTAATGGGTGTTTTTCAGTACTTACCTAAAACCTGTGGGTAGTTGCTGAAGAACTTCGCAAGATTCAGCACTGTCACTCTCAGATTGTAAGAGTGAGAACTTGGAGCAAGAGCAGTACTGTCTCTCAGTGAAGTAGTTTGGAAAAACTTGATAAAGTTTCAAAATATCAGGATTTCTAACTGTGCCTCAGTGGAATCTGAAATCCGGTTAGAAGATTTCCCACCATTCTGGACTGACAGCAAAGTGAACTTGTCGACAACAAACTGAAAGGACTGTGTGGGAGAAAGAGACCTCATTCTATCCTCTACAATAGAAATCTTGATCTATAGTGTGTGTGACTGTGCTTGTGTGTGAGTGTGTGTGTGTGTGTGTGTGTGTGTGTGTGTGTGTGAGAGAGAGAGTGGGATGTTTTCTCTGTGCATGGATGTGTGTTTGAGATTAAGGGGGGTATAGTTCAATTTGCATTATAGCTCAGTTGATAACCAATTTGCCATTTATTTCAAGAATAAGTTTGCTTGTAATAAAATTATTTTTGATTTTATTCAAAAGCCTGATGAAAATTCCTTTTGTTCCAGCTGAGAATAATAAAATGAATCAAATTTATCATTTTTGGTGGCTGAATAAGATATTTGCAGTTTTATTGCAGTTTGTTGGGTTTCCAGTGCAGTCCTCCCACCAGAGTCAGAACATTACTCAAATGTTGATTCACTAAGAAGGTCTGGATTTGTCTTCTGTTTGGTAATATTAGAAAATACTCATGTACTCGTGGGAGCTCAGCTTGCTCCCCTCACTTGACTTCTGTGTTCTGAACATGCTGTTGGAAGACAGGTTAGAACCGACACACTGCAATTAACTTCCTGTTTACTTTTTGCTTCAACTTTTATTCCAAAACAATCTCAGGTCACAAGTCATTTCTTGAAATGTAATGGTGAACCGAGAAACTGATTCCGATCTTTCAGTTATTCCCAGTTTCAGTTTTGGCTTCAAGGAGACATTGCACAAAAAGCAAATAATGCTTTTCTCAAATCATAAAACAGACCCACATAAAATATCATTTTATTTACATCTAAATTTGGAAGTTTTAAAAATGAAGGCCTTTACGTACAGTGTATGCTTATATCTTTCTAGTTTTGGGATCAGAGCACATACATTTCTGTAAACTGAGCATAGACCCACATATGTTTGTTGTTTTTGATCTACAAGGGCAGGAATAAATTTCAGGAATGTATATGCAGGTGTTCAACTTATTATGCTATTTAATTATGAGGCCTGAATTGAATCTCAAGTGAGTTAACCAGTTTTATGGCAGTATCCCTTGCTAACCTTACTCATTAAAATTCTGTCAACCACAGTCTGGAAATTCCAATTGAAATCCAACATCCACAGCCATTTGGGAGTCAGGGAATTCCAGTTTTCCACTACCCTATCTCTGAAAATATTTTTCTGATTTCTCACCCAAATGGCCAAGATATAATGTAAGTTTGAGCTTCTTTGTTCACAAATCCTCCTTCAGAGGAAATGAATTCTCTGAGCGAGACTTTGAATCGCCAGTGCAGACAAGGTCAAGTGTGAGCATGAATTGTAAAATCATACTCTTGGATGGTGTATCACTCTTCTGGTTCCTCTGGCACCGATTGAGGCGGGACAGAATTAAATTTTCTATGTTAAAAATGGAGATGAGTGAATGGTCAGGCTCATATGATTGCACCACTGTAGGGAGCCATTATTCATAAAAACCAAAGAACTGTAAATGCTGGAAATCAGAAACGAAAACAGAAATTGCTGGAGAATCTTAGCAGGTCTGACAGCATCTGTGGAGAAAAGTAGAATTAAAGTTTTGGATCCAGTGACCTTTCTTCAGAACAGTGTTGTTCAATGCCAGACCTGCTGAGTTTTTCTAGTAATTTCTGCTTTTGTACCATTATTCATGGTAGCTATTGATCAAATATCATGTGTATGTATAAAAAAAAGTCAAATTGAGGTGTCCATGTAATGGCACAAAATTACCATTGCACAAGTGCCTGAGTGGGCATTTAGAACAGTTTGTTAAATTGTGAGACTGCAATCCCTCAGCTCTCCTGCCTGTTGCATTCTTCAAGCCACCAGAAAGCCCAGTAATGGCTGCTGTTTGCTTCTTAGAGTCACCCTCTGTGATGTGGTAACCACCTTCAGGCTGCTCTTGGTTCTAGTTAGTTGGGCACTGAACTCTTCCCTGAATTAATTAGCAACTTCAGTTTTAAAAATCGCATTACCTCACTGGCATTCATATGGCATGGCACTTGGACTCAGAAATAATCTGACTCCTAGCACTCTGACCCTGTTTCTTGCATCATTTTCTTATTTTTCAATTAAAACAACCTCACAACTGTCTAAACTGAAGAGACTAATGGTATGATGATGCAACTTTTCCCTGTAATTTAACCATTTTCACTCCTGTGTCACTTGTAAATTTGTAGTGTTCCTACAAAGCTGATCTGTTTTACCCATGGTATCTAAAACTGAACTCCATATATGAGATAGAGGCTAACCAAAGTTCTACACAACTGAAGCATAATTTTCTTTTTTTTTATATTCTAGGCTCCTTTAAGGTAAAGGTCAACATTGTATTGACATTTTTATTACTTTTCTTAAAAAAAATCTGTGCACTAGTTGTTAGTTCAGAACCAATTCCCAATGCTCCTCCAAAGCTCCTAGTTGTCCACTATTAAGAAAGTCTACTAATTTTTCAGCCATGTATCCAAGATGAATGGCCTCACATTTCCAAGAGTTAACCTCATCTGTCACATTTTGGTCAATTCACTCAACCTGTCCATGTCCTTTAGAAACTTCCTCTTTCCATAAACATAATCTATTATGTCTCCTCACTGAATATCATCTGCAGACTTGTTTAAACTACTGTTTATTCCTCCATCCAGGGTGTTGATATGTCTAATGAAGATATACAGGCCCGTGTGCTGCTTCCTGAGGAACATCATTTATCATATCCTGACCATCATAATAAATTCTATTTATCCCTCCTCTTGAGCACTGATCTATGAACCAATTTTGCCAAGATTACATCTAATTTTAGATGCTTTTATTTTCTCTGATAGTCTATGTATGGAACCAAAATAAATGTTTATGGAAGTCCATAAATGAACACTCAGCATGTACGTGACTGCTTTAAAACCTTCAACTAGATTTGTGCACTATATTATATGGTTCACAAATTTTGATAAACTCTGGTCCCCTGCTGACTTTCTCAGATAACAATACGAAATGATAGTGCAAACCTTTTGTGCTCCGAGAGCTGTTAAACCATTTTCAGTGGTAAGCAATTTCATAAACTCATAGACATTTACAACACAAGAGTTCATTCTATCCATCATGTCCATGCATATCAAAGACCTGACTATATAGATCCATTTTCCAGCTTTGGTCCATTGCCCTGGAGGCTATGGCAATGCAAGTGAATATCTAAATACTGCTTAATTGTTACAAGAGTTTCTAACTCTACCTTTCAGGCAGTGTGTCCCAAATTCTTACCAAACCGCTCACTGTGAAAATTCTCCTTAACTCTCCTTTTGGTCTTCTACCTCATTTCTTCGGTCTATGCTCCTTGGTTATTATACCCTCTACTAATGATAAATTAATAAATTATTAAATATGATTGTATTTACATTTTGTAATTTGAAAAATATAATAGAACACCAATTTATGTATTTTCTCATATTGCATTCAATGCTCCTATTGTTTAAACTGAAATTGACGTACATTTGACTGTATCGTGAGAGGACTGGAATCATCATTATTGGACTGCTGCTCCACTTTAACTTTCTTCCTCAGATACTGCTCTGCATTTCTTGACAGGTTTTCTGAACCTGGCTTCTTTAGAAATGCAGAGTGCATAGTCCCCTGGGGAGAGGACCATCAGATTGCAATAGAGTGAGGTCAAGACAATCCACACCGCCTTTTTACCACATTAACTGCTGTTTGGTAAATTTTACTGGCTAGGTGGAGGAGGTGACATGGGTCGGGAAGATTAGTCGGGTCAGGGCTAGTCATGTTGGGTTGCAGGATGGTTGGGCATTAGCAAGGTCAGAACAGGTAGCCTGGGGAGTTCACTCGGTTGAGTTCTGGGAAAGTTGAGCGCATAAGAGGATTGTTGGTGGCATCTATATGAGTGATTGAGGAGTCAGTTTTGTTATTACCTAGGAATTAGACAAAGTTTATTCTGTCTTTCACGTTTTGGGTAACTACATAGACAGGTACCCCACAGCTGTTATAGAAGCATAGAGTCATACATCATGGAAACAGACCTTTCAGTCCAACTTGTCCATGCCCACCAGACACCCCAATCTGACCTTGTCCCATTTGCCAGCATTTTGCCCATATTCTTCTAGACCCTTCCCATTCATATACCTATCCTGATGCCTTTTAAATGATGTAATTGTACCAGTCTCCACATCTGGCAGCTCATTTCATACATGCACCACTCTGCGTGAAAAAAAGTTGTGCCTCAGGTCACTTTTAAATTTTTCCCCTTTCACCTTAAAACTGTGCCCTCTGATTTTCGGCTCCCCTACCCTGGGAAAAAGACCTTGACGATTCATGCCCATCATGATTTTATAAACTTCTATAAGGTCACCCCTCAGTCTCCGATGCTCCAGGGAAAATAGCCCCAGCCTATTCAGCCTCTCTCTATAGCTCAAACCCTCCAGTTCCGGCAACATCTTTGTAAATCTTTTCTGCACCCGATCAAGTTTCACAGCATCCTCCTATAGAAAGGCAACCAGAATTGTACGCAGTATTCCAAAAGTGGCCTCACTGATGTCTTGTACAGCCACAACATGACATCCCAACGCCCATATTCAGAGTCTGACCAATGAAGCGAAGTGTGACAAACGCCTTCTTCACCACCTTGTCTGGCTGTGACTCCACTTTCAAGGACCTGTGCACCTGTACCCTTAGACCTCTGTTCAACAACAGTCCCCATGGCCCTACCATTAAGTGTAAAAGTCCTCCCTGGTTTGCCTGACTGAAATGCAACACCTCACATTTATCTACAGTAAACTCCATCTGCCACTCCTCAGTTCATTGGCCCATCTGATCAAGGTCCTGTTGTACTCTGAGATAATATTTTTCACTGTCCACTAGACCATTTACTTTGCAGAGGACTCTGGGGAGTGGGAGAGTTGCCTTTCAGAAGTTCAAATTTCCCAGTCAGTACCACTGGGGTCAGCACATTGGGGCTTTCACAGGGAACTGATGCACATCTTGGGTTTTACATACTTGTGAAAAACCATTCAGAGGCCAGAAGATCTGTGCCAATGCTACAGAATTCAATTTTATCATGAGTGATATTAGCATTAGAATTAATTGCAAATTTGAAATTCTTCTGGCAAGAAATGGCAAAGGTTAGATGCAGTGAAGAATTCTTTAATTTGCTCCATCAATATATCCTTAACTTAAACATGAGAGAAGCACCAGATTTAAAATTTTCCCAATTTCTCACACATGTGAGGCTGAAAGTCTGGGTTTTATGTGAGACTTATAGCTAACAGCCAGAGGAGGCTACCATCTCAAAAATATCCCAACCAGAGTCATGTTTCCATTGAAATATTCAGCTGAGCAAAGTGTGTGGAGCTTGCTAACCTTTCAATTAACTCAATATAAATAAAAGGCAAAGCTTATCTTTGATGTTCTGGGATATTCCACAGTGCTTTAAAGCCAATGAAGTAATTTTGCAGCGCAGGCACTGTTGTAATATTTGAATGTATAACCTGCTTACTCAGCAGCCAGATTGCAAGGCTAGTACGTGATGATTTGTAAATTCTCACTCTGCAGAACTTGTCTGAGTATCTCAATGTGTCTCAATGATCAGTGCCATTACGAATTGTGAACTTTTTGGCATATGAGGGAATGAATGGACACTGTAGATGAATCAGGGCATTGGTCAAATGAAGGTTGGAGGTGAATTGCATGAAATTTTAAACTTCTAGCGTTCAACACAAAAAAATCTTCTCTCTCTCTCTCTCTTCTGTGTTACAATCCAGTTATGTGTTGAGATTTTACATTGATGAACTTCTCTGTGTTTCTACATCTCATTCAAACTTCACCTGGATGTTCCCTCCTCTACTGTCTGATATGAACTTGGTGGCAGAACTACAGTTGGGAAATTTATGTTACAATCCAATTTCAAATTGTTAATATTGAAAAAGAAGCTCCAGTGCCTCACTTTAATAAATGGAACTATGCTAGGTTTCACTTTCTTTTGCAAAACAGAACAAACTTTGTTGTGTATAAAAGACTTAAACAGGATACACAATAGTGACTTAATATGGTTTGTAATTACATGTTATGCACTTAGATTTACTTCTTCACCCAAAAATTCTCTTAAAAGACAATATCAGATTTAAAGCTATTTACCTTTGGACAATTCATAAGTAATCAGCTAATTCTACTTATTACTTTATCTTGCAATAAGACATGCAAGGACCAATGTAGATTCTCCCACTAGTTTCAAACCAGGCATTTTTCCAGCTTCCCACGTAAGATTCAAATTGAGATTAAGCTTCACCAGTCTTCCAGGTGGGTCAATGATGAAATTAGTGTTTTATTCTGTTTATGGTCAGATCTGTATAATTTTCTTTTGTTATCCCCTCTCAGTCAGCTGTAAACCACATTACATCCAAATTGTGATTAATCTTTCCAGCGAGAGCTGAAATAAATAGAAACATTTTAAAATCATGACAGGTGTAGATTAAGGGAATGGCAGGTGTCTTTTCCCTATGGTGGGGGATTTCAAGATGAGGGGGCATATTTTTAAAGAGAGAGGAGAAAGATTTAAAAAGGACATAGAGAGTGGTTCGTGTGTGAAATGAGCTTCCAGAGGAAGTGGTGGATGTGGGTACAGTTACAATGTTTAAAAGACATTTGGATAAGTTCATAAATAGGAAAGGTTTGGAGGGATATGGGCCAAGCGCAGGCAGGTGAGACTAGTTTAGTTTGGGATTATGGCCATCATGAGCTGGTTGGACTAAAGGGTCTGTTTCTGTGCTGTAATGCTCGATGATTCTAAGAGAATCTACTTAAGCTCCACCTCCTCCGTAGTGATATGTGCTGCTGTGTGCTATCCTCAAACTAACTTTTACATAAATTATCCCTCATTTATAATTTCTTTTTTGATTTGATGATGTGAATGTGTTTTACAGCCTTTTAAGATTTCTTAAATGCTTTTGAAGTAATTCAATACAAAGTCCCCAAACGAAAAGAAATCCTCAAGATTGTACTTCTTGCAGACATTACAAGTATTATGTCTCCAGTTCCTTAGCTAGGTTAGCCCATATGCTGATTTGTAGTTCCATCTGTTCAGGCTATTAAAAAAAGATCACCCTTTGAACAACCTTTTGTTTAGGTGTTCTAGCAGTGTCTAAAGCCAGGATTTAAATTACAGTATAAAAACCGAAAGAACTGCAGATGCTGTAAATCAGGAACAAAAACAAAGTTGCTGGAAAAGCTTAGCAGGTTCTGAGGAAGGGTCACCAGACTCGAAAAATTAACTCTGTTTTTCTCTTCACAGATGCTGGCAGACCTGCTGAACTTTTCCAGCGACTTTGTTTTTGTTTAAATTACCTTACCTTTGGCAACCTTAACCTTCTCAGAACTAAAAATTACCTTGGACAAGTAATTTAGTTTATGTACAGGTAATTAATAAGCAAGTAATTTAAATGTCTTAAAAGACATTTGGACAGGCTTAGAGGGATGTGGGTGAAACACAGGCAAATGGGACTAGTTCAGTTTAGGAAATCTGGTCAGCATGGACGAGTTGGGCCAAAGGGCCTGTTTCTGTGCTTTATGACTCTATGACACTAAGTATTAACACAAACCATGAACTAGATATTTGCGACCTTAAGTACAATGAACAGTTGATTAAAATGAACATGAAGGAAAATGTACAAAAGAATAAATCTGAACACAATGAAGAGCAATAGAAAATAAAAGCAGGTAAAATGAAGAAACTACTATTGACATAGGTATGGGTATTTATTCACTCATGGGACATGGGCTTCGCTGGCTGGTCAGCATTTATTGCCTCTTCCTATCCCATTATTACAGCTGTATCTTTATTGCTTGCAACTCCAATTTCCTCTTCAGTGCTTTCCCCAAACACTGCAGTTAAAGTCAGAAAACTAATGAACACAAATGCAGTTAGACATTACGCCTCAGAACTCTATACAGTGGACAACGTGGAAAATGTACAACAGGTAAAAGATTTAATCAATTAAGTGGGAGACACTATAAGAGAAAACAACTCTGAAACAGAACATGGAATTGTGAACAAGAGAAACGCCACTGAGCAAAACAGGTATAAAATGTCAAAAAAATTAAAAAGTAAATGAATACATAGAAAGATGCACAATTGGGAAATAGGAAACCAGTAGAAAAAGCAGTTATACGAAAGGAAAGAAAAGTTTTAGCTTTCCTTTGATTAAATGGAAGATCAAATAATATTTTAATTCTGTAATATTGCTCTCCTCAGTCTTTTAACCTGATTATTTTGACTTAGGTGTAAGCTGGCAGGTTAGAGCCATGCAGTCCAATAAAGGTGTATTATGTAATTAAGTGGGGGAAACCTTTTCTGCTCTTCACTTGATAACAGCGGTAAAGTTATGCCAATGGGCTAAAAAACTGAGTCCAAAGTATGCATGTTTAAGGTTGGGATTGATTCTTCTGCCCAGCTTCTGACATGATTTTGTAGCTACAGTATTTAAATACCTGGTCCAGTTAAATCTCTAATTAGTGGTAACTCCTGATGTTGTTGATTGTGGGGCATTCGACGGAAATGCCATCGAGTGTCAAAAGGAGATCATTAAATTCTCTCTTGATGGAGATGGTCATTGCTTGGCACTTGCATTGCAGGAATGTTACTTTTCATTTATTTGCTCAAGTCCGAATGTTATCCAAGTCTTGCTGTATACCTGCACAGGCAGCTTCATGATCACAAATGAAATGGATCATTGTGCGATCATTGGCAAATACCTCCACTTGTGATCTTATGGTGAAGAAATTGACGAAGCAACCAAAGATGATTAGGCCTAGGTCAGTACCCTGAGGAACCTAAAAGGGCTGTTGTGATGCAGTGGTAGTGTTTCTACTCTGAGCTAGGAGCCTCAGGCTCAAGTCCTACCTGCTTCAGAATTAACATCTCTGAACAAGTTGACATGGAAAATATCTTATGTGTTGCCCTGAGGCTTATTGGCCTCCAATGACCACAAATAGCTTCCTTTGTGTAAGGTATTAAGCCAACTAGTGGGGTTTTCCGTCTTGACTCCAGTTTACTGGGGTTGATGCCACAGTCTGCTGATCTTTTTATATAAAGGGTGGTCACTAATACCTTATTTCTAGAATTTGGCTCTGTTATCCACATTTTGATCAGAACTGCAATGAAGCCAGAAGTCAAGTGGTCTTGGCAGATTACAAACAGCACCAGTGAGCAGGTTTTTTAAAGTGTCACTTGATAATGCTTTCAGCAACACCTTCCATCACTTTGCTGATGATTGAGAGTAGAACAATGTGTCAGCAACTGGCCAGATTTGACCTTCTTTTTGTGGACTGGGCAAGCTTGAGTATTTTTTCCACATTGTTGAGTGAATGCCAGTATTGTAGCTCAACTGGAACAGCTTGGCTTGAGCTGCAACTAGTTCTGGAGCACAAGTCTTCAGTATGACAGATGGTACATTGTCAGGGCCCATAGCCTTTACGGTATCTGGTTTGCTCAGCCTGCTTTTAATATCATAGAATCATGGAGGTTTACAGTACAGAAAAAGGCCCTTTGGCACATTGATTCTGTGCTGGTCAAAAATAACCACCTGACCATTCTAATCCATTTTTCAGCACTTAGCACACAGCCTTATATGTCTTGGCAATACAAGTGCACATCCAAATACTTCTTAAATGTTATGAGGGTTTCTGCCTCTACCACCTATTCAGGCAGTGAGTCAGATTCCCACCACCTTCTGGGTGAAAATGTTTATCGTCACATCCGCCGTAAACTTCCTGTCCCCTTACCTTAACTTTATGCCCCGGTCATTGATTCCTCTGCCAAGGGAAAAATTCCTTCCTGTCTACACCCCCCATACTTTTGTACATCTCAATCATGTCCCCTCTCAGTTTCCTCTGCTCAAAAGGAAAATTGCCCCATTCTGATCATTTCTCTTCATAACTAAAACCCTCCAGCCCAGGTGAAATCCTGGTAAATCTCCTTTGCACCCTCTCCATTACAGTCAAATGCCTCATATAATGTAGATTCTAGAACTGCTCATAATAGCTGTGGCCTGTTCTATACTGCTCAGTATCACCTTTCTGCTCTTACATTGTATGCCTCAGCTAATAAAGTTGTATCCCACATATCTTCTTAACATCTTTATGTACCTGACCTGCTGCCTTAAGCAACCGTTGGACATGCACACCAAAGCCTCTCTGATCCTTGGTGTTTCCTATGGTCCTAGCATTCATCATGTATTCCCTTGCCATGCTTCTCCTGCCCAAATGCATTACCCCACACTTATCCACATCCATTTGCCACTGATCAGCCCATTTGACTAGCTAGTCTATATCCTCCTTAGATGTAATCTAAGGTTATCCTCCTCACTACTTACCACCCCACCAATTTTCATATCATTGTGAACTTACTTGCCAACCTTCCTGCATTCAAGTCTAAATTGCTTATATGTAGCTCAAGCATCATGCACAGTGAATCAAATTTGCTCAATATTGCCATTTTTTTTGCTGGGGATGGAGGAGGAGGTTGATTTAGGTAATCCATTCGACACTGCTGGCTGAAGGTCTCTGCAAATATTGTATTTGCACCAATGATTAGGGAAATAACTGGGTGTAATGGATATGTGAGAAAAATAGAGGAATGGAATTTTGTGCCTGATGTCACCTGGAAGGTTGTCCACATTGAACTGTATTTGCTATAAGACCTATGCATATTCTCCTATGCTATCCTATGGTCAGGAAATTATCAGAAAATGCTTACATTATTCCTTTGGTTCCCATATTCAGCTTGTTTAAAATAAATTCAGCATTGACCTAACACATACCCACAAGCTACGCTACTTGCTAATGTTGGAAATATCCATTTACTCCATCTCCACTGTGCATGCATTTGCTATGCTTGAATGATTGCAATGTTAGTTAGACTCCTTGCTAGTGAAAATTCTACAAAAGAAATCCATTTGATGGTGATGATGCCAACAAACGATTAAAGAACATGAGCAGGCCACATGACCCTTTGACCTTGCTCTGCCATTGAATAAGATTGTAGTTGATCTGGTTTTTAACCTCAGCTCTCCATTCTTGCATATCCTTAATTATCTTTCATTCCCTTGATAATCAAGAATCTATCTACCTTTGCCTTAAAAATATTTTTAAAATCTGTGTCCGCTGCCTTTTGAAGAAGGGAATTTCAAAGACTCTCAGTCCTCTAGGAGAAAAAAAATGTTTTCTCATCTTGGGCACGCCCTTATTTTTAACCATGACCCTGAGTTCTAGATTCTACCACAAGAGGAAAGATTCTTTCACTTGGTAAAGTCCGACCAGGACCTTGTATGTTTCAGTTAACTCTTTGCAAATGATAGAGGAATGTGTTGGCCTAATAGTATTATTACTAGACAATTAATCCAGAATCTTAGCTAATGTTCTAGGGACCTGTGTTCAAATCCCGTCACAGCAGATGGTGGAATTTGAATTCAATTTTAAAAATAAGTCTGGAATTAAGAATCTACTGATGACCATAAAATGATTGTTGATTGTCAGGGAAAAACCCATCTGGTTCACTCATGTCCTTCAGAGGAGGAAATCTGCCACCCTCACCTGCTCTGGCCTACATGTGACTCCAGATCCACAGCATTTTGGTTGACTCCCAACTGCTCTCTGAAAAGTCCTGGCAAGCCATTCAGTTTAAGGGCAGCCGGGGACGAGCAATAAATGCTGGCCAGTCAGTAATGCCCATGTCCCAAGAGTGAAAAAAAATCGAGTCACTTCTGACTGTTATAAACTCCAGAGGATATTGGCCTAGCCTGTCTTTCCTCATAAGGCAATGCATTCCTTCCGGGCATTAGTCTAGTAAAACTTCTCTGAACTGCTTCCAATGTATTAACATCCTTTCATAAGTACTGTCCACCAGATGTGGTCTCACTAATGTCCTGCATAACTCTCTGCTGTCAAATTCAATTCTCCTCACAATAAAAGATAAAATCCAATAGCTTTTCTGATTACTTGCTGTACTTGTGCAATGACCTTCTGCGATTTATGCACAGGTACACCCAGATCTCTTGGCATCATAGAGCTCTGCAACCTCTCTCCATTTAGATAACATGCTTCTTCTTTTATTCTTTCTGCCAAAATGGGCAATTTTACACTTTCCCACATTGTAATCCATTTGCCAGATCTTTCCTCACTCAATTGATCTATTTAGGCTACCTGTGTCCTCTTCACAACTCATTTTCCTACCTATCTTTGTGTCATCAATGAATTTACCTACCATACCTTTGGTCTCTTCATCCACATCAGTTATATATAGGCACTTACCAAGTTGCTAACAGGTTCCATTCTTGGGTCTGCTCACGACTCAATTTGTATGCAAGTCTGAGCACAATGCAGGACGATTAAAATAGCCATTCGTAATTGCAAGGAAGTGTTTGTATGTCAGATCTTTAAAGTTATTGTTAATAGACCATGCATGGGGATCACATTCATAAGTACAAGCATTCATAAGTTAGACATTTGTAAATTAGGGACCCCCTGTAAATTGTGAAGAGTTGAGGCCTCAGCTCCAACCCCTGTGCCACACCACATGACATCTTGCCAGCCTGAAAAAGACCTATTTATTCCTATTCTCTGCTTCCTGCTAGCCAATGATGGACACTAGCTAGAAACTGTTGGTTTTGTGAATGTGAAATAATGTAAGTCATGTTGAAAAGAATTTACTACCAAAGGGTTTTTATTACAACACTTTTGCTCAGCTTGAGGGCATCAAGTCCCAGATGATCGAATGGTTTGATATAGCTGCAAGGGAAAGCTCCACACTTTATCACAAGTAAATAACAAAAACGTACTAAAAGTATCTTTCAAAGTGAGTTCAAGACACCATTGCATTATTCAGTAGCCAATTTCTGTATGAGATAAAATTAACAGCATTACCCATTGGAAATGCATGGACGTTGGAATTGTTTTCTGTTTTGTTGCCATCTTATGTTGAAGTAGATTATATAGCAATTCAGAAAAGAAGTGGGTGGGTTTAGGGACTGTTCTTTTATCTCAGTAAACTGGCAACCAGCCCAGATGATGGATTGAATGAATCCTTTCGTTCTGATTAGTTTTAGGTCAAAGCAAATCATTTCACGCAGTTTCACTTTGGTTGCTCATTGATGTGAGTCAACAATGCACAAACTAGCACAAATTTACCAGCACTAAGCTAACAGTTTAATTGAGTCTCTGAGGTTAAATCCAATGAAGAAATACAAACATTACCCTACATTTCTTTTTGGGCTTGTTCTGGTAAAACAGTGTAGAAGGGTTGGATTCATATGATTTAGGTTTGTTCTGGGAATGCTTGATTGGGTTCCACAAACAGAAAATATTCTTTCCTCTTCACTGACATCTCTTATCAACATTGCTACTGTGGTAACTAAGTGAATAATTTAAACCATTTAAAAGAAATTTTATATCAGTTGCTACATTTCTAGCTGAATCAACTTGGCAAATAATAGTGTGTAATGTTTAGCAATTGAAATGAGTCAGATATTGAAATGAGTTTATCAGTTCAGATGTCCCTATGAACACTGTGATAATGGTGGGTTCTAATTTAAATTAAATTGATGTCATAAATTTTATAAATGAATCAATTTTGTTTTTGTAGATTTGATGGATAAATACCACCACAAAATGCTACAGTTACTTAATGGGGTGAATTCATCTTCCAAATATTTGCGTTATTTTAATATTCCTTTTTTAAAATTAAATCCTTGAATGCTGTTACCACTCAATGCCTAGAGTTGCTTTATGGCTGGTTCCCACATTTGCTCATTTTCATTCTTGGTCTGAATCCAGAGTGAGCAGATGACTTGCTGAGATATAATTTTGGAACAGAACATAGTTTGAGGGCATATTGGCAAAGTACGATACTTCTGTGATTATGTGAAACAGTTGTACCTGAACCACATAGTGCAATACTTTCTACCTGAAGATTTATTCATGCTCACTATAATATTTCACTTTTGATTGTTCAGTAAAAACAACATGAACATTGAAAATCATCCCTCATGGTTTTAGTCCCATCTTCTGCGCCTGTTCTTTGCAACTGAAAACTGCAATGTGTGAATGCATTTCTAATACCTCTCCAGAATGCTGGAGGATCATCCTCCTCCATTGCCTTATTATTACTAGGCTAGTTTACAATTCCAGATTTTATTCCATAAATTGAATTCCACAAGTTGTTTGATGGGACTTGGACTTGTGTGTTCAAAGCGTTAGCCTGAGCTTCTGGATTACTAGTCCAATGACTTTATCACTACATGACTAACTCCTTTACAGTGCAAAGAAATGTAGTCGAATAGAAACATATCAATGTAAATGAGAAAAAGAATCTACAAGGTAGTTTTGAGTCATTGTTGTTATGCAGAAACTTCTGGTAATGTCAGGAAGATAAGAACAATTAGTAGGGATATTAATACATGGAATGACAAGGAAGGTCAAGTTCAGGATTCAGTAATCAAAAAAAGTAGAAAGGATTGAAATGATTTATTCAAGACAGGATGTTCAGCAAACAATCTGATGCTATGGAAGCAGTGGAATGATCCGAAAGATTGATTTAGGTGTCAAGAGCACACATTCCATATCTTCAGATAATGTTGCCAAAGGGCAGTGGGTAGATGATGAGGAGGAGGAAGCTGAAGATAGACTTTCGGAGGACTCAGTAAGTAAATACTCAGTGCGGGAAGTTCCTGGTGTTGTTGATGCATGAGCTGCTAGGTACGTAATGACACAGCAGTGGCACATGACACAAAGACAGGTGAGGGGACAGGGAGTGTAGAGGAAGCAGGGAGGCTGCACAACAACTTGAACAGACTAAGAGAGTGAGCAAAGAAGTGGCAGATGGAATACAGTGTGGGAAAGTGTGAGGTTATGCACTTCAGTAAGAAGAATAGAGATGTGTACTATTTTTTAAATAGAGAAAGGAGTTGGAAATCTGAAGCACAAAGAGACTTGGGATTCCTCGTTCAGGATTCGCTTAAGGTTAACATGCAGATTCATTGACAGTTAAGAAGGCAAATGCAATGTTAGCATTAATTTTGAGAGGGCTAGAATACATGAGCAGGAATGTACTGCTGAGGCTGTATAAGGCTGTGGTCAGACTGCATTGGAATACTGTGAGCAGTTTTGGGCCCTGTATCTAAGGAAGGAGGCAGTCCAGAGGAATTAATGAGAATGATCCAGGGCTGTTGAATGAGGAGCGGTTGAGGACGCTGGTCTGTACTTGATGGAGTTTAGAGAATGAGGGGAGATTTCATTGAGACTTACAGAATGCTGAGAGGCCTGGATAGAATGGATGTGGAGAAGGTGTTTCCACTAGTAGGACAGACTATGACCTGAGGACACTGCCTTAGAGTGAAGGGATAACCGTTTAGAACTGAGATGAGGAGAAATTTCTTCAGCCAGAGGGTGGTGAATGTGTAGAATTCATTGCCACAAAAGGATGTGAAGGCCAAGCCATTGAGTGTATTTAAAACAGAGATAGATGGGTTCTGGATGAGTAAGGAGATCAAGAGTTTTTGGGAGAAGGCAGGAGTATGGAGTTAAGAAACGTATCAGCCATGATGGGATGATGGAGCAAACTCGAAAAAGATGAAAGGCCTGATTGTGGAACTATATCTTACGGTCTTATGGCATCCTATAGGCTAGACAACAGAGAAAATGCTTAGACAGAGATGCTAGATCAGCTGTATCAAAACCTGCAAGTAACTAAGGAGGGAGCTATACCAGATTCAGTCACTTTTATGTACCAAAACTGGAAAGGATCCATTTCCAGGACCAATATTCTTACTTCGATGAGCGCATAAAAAATTGACATTAAAGATGCTACTGTAGGAATACCCATGGGATATGATTTATATTCAAACATTGATTGAACTGCTAACTTAATACAGACCAAAATAGTGCACAAATCATTTCACGATACTCTTCATCTTGCATTTCATATATTAGTTAATTATTTTCTAGATTAATCCCTAAAGACAATAACCAACTGTAACCTCAACAATATTATTATTCCTTTATAATTTAGCTTTAGTTTAACTGAAAGCAACTTAAATACAAGACATAAAAGGTACTGCAGATGCTGGAGAATCCGAGATAACAAGGTGTGGGGCTGGATGAAGGGTCTAGGCCCGAAACGTCAAGCTTTCCTGCTCCTATGATGCTGCTTGGCCTGCTGTGTTCATCCAGCCCCACACCTTGTTATCTTAAATACAAGGCAGGCTATTTTTGTGTTGAGTGGGATTTAACTGTTATATTTTAAAAATACTTGTTTAATTTTGATGACAAATAGTTACAGTAAAGAGAATGTGATGCCATTACCCTCAAAAATGAGAAGTATTCACTTGCAATTTCAGGGCACCTCTGGTAGAAACTGGCCATTAAAATTTCAATTGGGAATCTAAGGTAGATTGAGACCATAACCAATCGATGCCTTGAGGGGTGAAAGTGTTATGATAAAGTTGATTCTGCAAACTGCTATGACATTGTTGCGAGTATGTGATTTGCTATTAGAACTTCCAGTCTTGACTATAGCATCAAATGAAAGCTTAACCTGGAGGCTTGTGATTTCATGTGGCAAGGAATATGTAAAGTGTGTTAGAAGAGTCATATCAAAATGAGAAAACATTTCTCTTGCAATTTGCATTTTTGTTATTGTGATTCTAATTACACCATTGGATTCAAGTAATTAATGGCTTAACCAGATATTTAAGTAGCACAGTCTCGCTCTGACTACACATTGAAAATTGCTTTGACTTCTGCTACAGCAAATAAACGTGGACTTTCAAACATTCCCTGTAAAGCAGGGAATTTATTGACATGAATTATATAAGCAATTTATATTTCTTAACGTATTTTATCAGAATTATTTGTGGAAGGAAAAACAAATTTATGGATATCCATGAATGGTGCTATCAAACTGATTCAGGAGTGGTGCAATATTGAAGATATTCTTACATGTTCAAATGTGTTTTGCTGAATCTGAGAAGTGAACCCAAATATTCACCGTCCAAGTGCATTTCCTGCCTAATCTTGTCTTCCTAAGTATTTTAGAGACCCCCCTCACCAAGCATCTAGTAACATATTTGTAATCATGGTGTGCCTCTGCACTGGCCATGATATGATTTAGCAATTATTCTCCTCTTAACTCTTTATCCACAGTTCTGATTAGTTGCCTCTGTTCACTACCTGCAAATTTTCCAGCCCTCTCATCTGGATGGCTAAGGTGCATATATATGATGGCATTCTGACAGGGAATTGTCTCAACTGTATCTCTTTTTGCTGTGCCCCATCTTCTGGGTAACACTTGGGAACTATTGATATCGGAACAGATCCAATTTGGCAGACTGAAAATATTTCCAAGTCTTTGGACATCTTGCATTAGTGCTAGGGGAGCCTCATGCAACCTCATTTTCTTTCATATCCCTATTAAATGTAATCTACACCAAAATCAGCATCGTCATTTACTTGGAGATAGATGGAACTGCCGATGCTGGAGAATGTGAGATAACAAGGTGTAGAGCTGGATGAACACAGCAGGCCAGGCAGCATCAGAGGAGCAGGAAAGCTGACGTGAATAGGTCTGGACCCTTCTTCAGAAAAAATCTTTCATCCATTTTCAAACTCTCCAGGTCATCAACATCCAACTTCGTGCTTCTTAATTCATCCATGAGTTTTTTCTGAAGAAGGGTCCAGACCTGAAACGTCAGCTTTCCTGCTCCTCTGATGCTGCTTGGCCTGCTGTGTTCATTCAGCTCTAGACCTTGTTATCTTCATTTATCTGTTTGTTCTTATGCTTAGCGAGGTGTGCAGAAAGGATTATATGGAGTAGAATGGAAGGAGGGTTATACACTCTTCAGTTTATCTTCATTCTACTCATGGATGAATTAAGAAGCGTGAAGTTGGAATTTAATGACCTGGGACTGGAGAGTTTGAAAATGGATGAAAGATTAAAGTCAGTGAAATTGACAGAACATCCAGAAGCTTGATTTAATTTGCTGTCTTTCAACTTCTGCTGAAGGGCATTAAGCTACATGCGGGCAACCTTGTTGGTAGAGTTGCATTTCCATTTAATGTATGTTAGTTGTTCAGTTGGACCACTGTGAGCAGGAGTTTTCACATTTAACCTTGCGTGTGTGGGCTTTTTGGCTTTCCTGGAACTCTGAAGTGAAAGCAGCATAAAAACACAACAGCAGTTGAGGGAGTTGTAGCTATTATCAGGAAAGGATGCTAATATGTACTCAGTATTGACAATTACTCTCTTATCTCTTTGTGGAAAAGCAACATTTCACAGTACACACAGAATTTTATTTATTCATGATGAATTTACTCAAGTAAAGTACACAAGTAAAGTCTTCAACGCCTTGAGGTTTGATTTGCAATTTGGAGCTGTGCTACGTCAGATCAACATGACTGCTGCTTATCTGGTGCCAGGGTAGACTGCAGATGTGCACCAAGATGTCAGCAACAGTGGTGACAGACCTGTTGCTTGATCAGAGAAAGGAGAGATGGGAAGAAAGGTGAAAGTTATTGGAGACCATAGCCGGTACAGAAGATTTACAAGTCCAGGATAAACATCCTTGATGTGTATAAACACCAATGCTTCAGGAGGCTCAGACTGCCATGACAGAGGGTTGTTGACACTTGTAGACTTTTGCAACAAAGCATGCTAGCATCAGGACCTGGAGTCCATGCTTATTCGGTGACTGCCAAATTCACCGCTGTTCTCAACAGTTTTGCCCCTGCATTTCCTTCCAGAGTTCTGCTGGAGACTTTTGTAGTGTCTTGCAGTTGGCAGTATGCAAGTGAATAATACGTGATAGTTTGTTTGGCAGGGCCAGCATGATGTGAACATCACCTACAATTAGACTATCCAACATGGGTGGGTATTCTGGTTTGCAGCTCTGTCTAGTTCCCACAGATTAGGATGTCATTACAGGTTCATGTTCGGTGATTAAGGTGTCACTGGATCATCCATGAGGGCGTCTACTCCAGTGTGCAGTTGATATCCAACAGCTGTGTGCAGTTCTGAGTAAGATTCCCGGGCAGGTACTATGATGTCCCACTTTGTGGCAGTCTAACCCCCAGGAGTCTCTGTGCTTTAAGGCTGAGTTGGTAGCTGGCTACTTCAGGACAGTGGTTACCAACTTAAAACATAGCTGATGACACTTCTGAAAAACTGAAGAGTGAGGCTGTGAAGTTCTGCATGGAATACATAACAACCAGATGTTCCATGGCAAAGCCATTTGCAATATGAAGGTGTGCTTCAAGTGCCTGGAGAGATCTGAAGCTTCTCTTAAGTACATAGTAGTGAAGGTCTCAATGAAGATCTATAAAATGGAAGTGGTGAGCAGAGTAGATGCATAAAATATTCTGGAAAAATCTTTTTGAAGAAGGAATACTGTTAAAAATAGCTTTCAAATCTACCAATTAATTAATCAGTAGCACCCCATGAGTATAAAACTAATTTTTCATGGCCTATTCTCTTGTTCATCAATTTTTATCAATTGTAGCATAATTAAGAACCAAGTTATACATGAATGAATGAGCTGTAACTTTTTAATTAAGTTACTATTAGTAATTAGCTTCTGGGAGGTCTCACCAGTCCAGCGTGTGTCAGAGCCCTGAGTGACAAGGCACAACTTAAGGACTCCTACTCTAAATCTGGATGACCCACCGCCTGAAGTCACAGCCAATCTCAGAGGGGTAATGATGAGACTCGCTGAGCATCTTGTCACCATCACCTTCATGCAAAATCCAGCCCTGTACAATCCAGAACAGATTGTAACAGTATAACGTTGTGCCATCACCCATTTTTAGCCCTTTATATGCAACTACTTTTGATTATATTTTCCAAACACTTTAATATGGGGCAAACCCTGTGGCTTCAGCCAAGGTTGAGAGAGATGCTTCAAGTTGTTTCTCTAGCTAGGGAGATACTCTGGACTACTGACCTCCAAATCCATGATGACCTTGCCACACACTGCTCCACATGCGATAATGCTGGGATGGCGTCTGTCTTTGCTACAGAACATAACACTTTTTTTATTTATTCGTTCATGGAATGAGGCCATCGCTGACCAGGCAGCATTTATTGCCCATCCCTAATTGCCCAGAGGGCAGTTGAGAGTCAACCACATTGCTGTGGGCCTGGAGTCAAATGTAGGCCAGACCAGGTAAGGATGACAGATTTCCTTCCATAAAGGACATTAGTGAACCAGATGGGTTTTTCCAACAATCGACAGTGGGTTCATGGTCATCATTTAGAATCTTAATTCCAGATATTGAATTCAAATTCCACCATCTGCAGTGACAGGAATTCGAACCCGAGTCCCTAGAACTTTATCTGGGTCTTTGGATTAACAGTCCAGCGACAGTAGGCCGTTGCCTTCCCGTTTGCCTCCCGATGTGAGGTGCTGCCTGGGAGAGGGTTGCAGCAGGTCCCCTTTGATCATCATTACTTACATAACCAGTTTTACCTATCAGCTGGCAATTTGATCGAGGACACTTTTCTGCAGATCAGTAGGGAACACATGACTAAAGTTCGGCTATCATGCATCCAAATTAAGATTGCATTCCGGGTGGGAATGTCACCATTGAAGGCCTGCAATATTTGTGATTCCTACTACATGCATTTGGTCAGTCTATCCATAGGAACTGATACTTTTTAAATGGACCTCCAGCAGCCTGCTACTAATGCTTGAACAAGACTTCTGCAATCACTCTGCAGTTGTGTTCAGTTCAGTGTGCCTGTCAACTCACCACACTGTCTCTGACACTGTTCCAGAGGAATCCTGTCAACTGATAGCCCCAGGATATAGTATATGTTCAGATGGAATGCAAAACTTGGAAAGTCCTGGGGTGCTATTGTGGACTCACTACAGTTGTCCCAGTCTTCACCATCTGTTCATACTGACTTATGATGTTTGAGTGACTGTCTGAATTCCTAGCTATCTGTCTCAAGCTCGTCTTGCTAATCTGTCAGTATCTGAGATACTGCACAGTCTGCATAATTCCTATGATCATGCACTCCTCAAAGCCAGCTCCTCAGAGGAGTTATTATTACCATGAGAGACCAACTGATAGATGATAAAAGCACTGAATGATTACTGTCAAGGTAAAAATGCTTGACGTTATAATTAAGTACATGATCAGATTTCACTTGCTGTTGACATCAAGTCAACATGACTGAGTGTTGTATGTCATTTGACTGCCTGACATTTAATTCTGGCACCAGGTAGCTGGCAGGCCTACATGTCCTCATATTCTGTGACCTGGCATGTTGAGTTTTCAGTGATTTCCACTGCAATCTCCAATGCAGCTGTTAATAGAGACATTTATGGAGGACCCCCGCCCATCTCTTCTTGCTATTCTCTGATCTTTTCTCCTATAAAGCAGGAAAGCAGAGACGTGTGAGTGAGAGTAACGCACATGTTTGGCCAATGATGGAGAGCATTTCTTGACAGTGATGATGAGGGAAAGGTATTGTAAGAATATTCTGGTGTTATCTAATTTAACACAAAAGGGATCTGTTACTTGAAGATCTGTGTGTTTATTTACATTTAAAATAACATATACTGTAGAGAATAATCACCAGACACACAGTTTATGCTGAGTGCTACAATGCACAGAGCCTGTGGTCATGTGATATCACCGGGGAGTTTGGCTCATTTGCATATTGAGATCTTAAAGAGACAATACTCCAACAGTAATAAAAAAAGTATGATAAGGGTGAGTATCAGTGGCGGATTAATAGATGAAAATGTAAGGATGTATATAGACAGAGAAAGATGGGTATAAGTGCAAGTTACATTCGTGTGAGAAGTGAAGTCTTGGGAAAAGCTTAAGAAGGCAGAGTGAAGGGATGGGATGATACACAAATCAGGATGTAGGCAATATGCCTTTTTTCTTACCTTTCCTCCCCAGTTATGTTATTGAAACACTTACTGCACTGGATCCAAAAGAGTGGCACCATGCTCCTGTTGCACATCACCTCAGCAAGCTCTAAACATCGGCTGTTTGTGTCTGCAGCAAGAGTCTTCCTCCCGTTGATAGGGAGTTGTACAGCATCTCCTCCTAGTCCGTAGTACTCTCCAGCACCACGTCCGAGAAAGCAGTGAAGAAACGGAGTGTAGTTTTTGCCTGTTTCAACTGAAAGTCTCATTTATCTTTCTATGCCAAATCAAACTGCTTCAGCTTGCATGTTTGGTGTACCGATTTGAATACTGGATCTGTGTTTGTTTGTCTGAAAAGTCATCAGTTGAAAATAATTATTCAGGAAAAACAGAAGAAAACTAATAATGATGTGGGTAAACCCACACTTAGTTAATGGATACAGTGACATCCAAGTCCTTATTTGCCCAGGAAAACAATTCATAATTTTCCTCATGAACAATGTGCAATGATTTGAGCTAATGTAGTACTATTACTGTGTGGCAAATTTAACAAAGTGTGGAATCCCATTGAAGGTGTAAAGGTGACTCCCATGGAACCTAATAATAACTTTAAAGAAGATATGAGTTGGAATGCTATTCTATTAGTGTGCAGGTTGTTGTCTGTCCTCAGAAGAGATTGATGCAAGTACACATGCTGGATGGCAGCAACCATAATGACTTCATTTTGTAATAGCCCACTTTGTTATTGATACTTGAAGGTTCGGCTAGACCGGACAACGGGCTGTGACAGGACTTAAGACGTCCATTGCAATCTTGACTAACGATCTAAACAAACATCCTCTGTGACTGAAACAGAATACAACATTCAAAACTCTGCCAAAATTCTGGTAGACCAGATAAATAGTAATTTTGTTCTTTGAGCAGATGAGCTTGAAAGTGTCATCTGTATGTTTTTCATATGTAGGGGTATAACCATACAGCAGGAGAGATGACCTGAAACCTTAGCAGAGAAAGAAGTGGAGTAAGGTGAGAAAGAATTAATGCAGAGACTCTGACTCATGAATCATTGATTGGACTTTTATTTAACACTGTAATTGTGCTTTGCAAAAACAGTACGTGTGTGTCAGTTGCACTGTACTGGCTCTATGAATAACATGCTCAGTGTAATCAACATCCTATCCACAATCGCACAAGCCTGTCAATCCATCATCAACTACATTATTATGCCAAATTTTAGCATAACTCTCCACATTACATTAAGGTGAAAATTCAGCTAATTTATTTCTCTGCTATTTAATGCATGAACTTTCACTTTATTTTCCTCATCCTCAACTTTGGAAAGTATATCATTTGTGGTAGCTCTTGTGTAATCTTGTGCACCTTTTAAATGTTTTCGGTTCCTAGATTGGGGTCCAATCCCATATCTCTGGTGTTAAATTTTTCTGCTAGCCGTAACATGGTCCTGTATCCATTGTCAGCACATCAATACCTGAATCAACTTTTCAGCTGAGACTTTGCACAGTTGCCATTTTTTCAATTCCCTTAGGTTTTTGGACAGTTGTGATTCTGAGAAGGAATTGTCTCATCTGCCTCTCATTCTCCAAGTGCAGAGTCTGCGTTTCAATGGCCTGGATCTGAACTTGATCAAAGTAAGAGATCTGTGGTTGATGATTTAGGAATGTAAAGCCTACCATCAAGATTGTCTCAACGAATCTCCTGCATATTAAAGTTAAAAGTGAAATTTTGCTATAACTTGGAGTCTTGGGTCTCAATAACCACCCAATGTTCAAAACCATCATCAAGGATTGCCCTTCAGATAACTGTGGCGTTATTAGACTAATTGCAAAGTACAGGATTCCTACTAACTGTTGCTTTAATGTATAGGTAAGAGTTCAGGAATTTGAAGACCTCTAATATATCATGTAGGGAATATTGAACATTTCAAAACATTGTTTAAAGTTCTTCTGCTTATTGGTGTGCTCCCCCTATTGTCAGCTCTTAGAAAGCAAAACGAATCCAAAGGCTCTGTCAAGCTTAGTTCCTCAATCTTTTTTTTTGTAGCTCCTGAGCTGTTTCCTCTTGCTCCTGCTCATGTGCTGTGTGTTTCATCAGTGTCTGTCTCCTGATCTGGCTCTTTGATTTCCCCCAAATGAATATATTCATGTATCAGATTTTGACACGCTTGTTAGATAATTCAGCTTACTATCGCTATGGGCAAACAAAACTAGTAACAAACTCGTCATACCTGGAAGTAAATGTATTGCTCATGCTGGTCCTCCATCTTGATGTATACAAGATGAGCCAGATCAGTATGTCATGTTCAAAAGTTCTACTGTTTTTTTTCCCTTTTGGTACATGGCAGGATTGTCATAATCAGAGATCTCTGCACAAAGGGAAAAGTATCTGGACCCTAATGAGATTTATGCTGTTGTTTCAACCCCTCCTTAGCCTTGCACATCCCTATTCCTGTAAACTTCTTTAGCTTAGAACCCATTGAGATCTCTGCACTCCATTTTTCACGCTTTGAGCATCTACTTTTACATCATTCCACCATGGACAGCCATTACTTCAACTGCCTGGATTTTATGCTTTTGAATGACATCGCTCAACTTTTCCAGCTCTCTGTCCCTCATTCTATTTTAAGGTGCTTCTTAAAACCATCCTCTATAACCAAGCTTTTAATCATAGGTCCAAATATCAATGTATGTAGAACAGTGTTAAATTTTATCCAACAACGTCATAGCTACGTTGTGGGAAATAAGAAACACTAATGTCAGATTGCAGATTCTGTGATCTGCCGCAAGACATGTTACGGTGTTAAAGGTGCTAAACAAATGCAAGGTTTTATTGCAGGCACAACTATTCGTATAATTAGATAAGTTTAAACGGTGGGGAAAGCTCTTGTCTTGTAAATCCTGCAATTAGCTCCAATCCACAATTTGAAGGGCAATATCATGCAGATTATGAATGAGGTCAGCAAAATCATTCTTGTTTGAGTGCCACTTTCTCCCTTAAAAGTAGAAAGAACAATGCAACTTTTAGTGTTTGGAGTAACATCGTGTGATGTCCCATTGCTTACCTACATACCACCTTTTGTGAATGGGAAATTAGAAAATGAAAGCCATGATGTGGAGGTGCCACTGTTGGGCTGGGGCAGTGCTTTGAAAGCTTGTGATTTCAAATAAACCTTTTGGACTATAACCTGGTGTCGTGTGACTTCTGACTTAGAAAATGGACTACTGAGCTAAAGAGCGGCAGATGGATTTTACTGTAAGAAAGAAGAGCAGCACTTGTCTTTTCAAGAAACACTAATTATACTCTGAATGGAAATCAGCTAAGTGCTGTGAAAGAGCAGAGGGACTTGGGGATACAAAGAATTCAGTGGTTGAAATGTCGTAAATAGGAAAAAACTAATTGAATTCTAGATTGTATCGTAAGAAGTAGAATATAAGTACCAGGGGTAATAAGTTCCCTATAAAGCCTTAATAAAACCTCAGAGCAATGGGCACAGTATCAGACTGCACACTAGAGGAACAATATTCAGACTTGAGAGGCTACTGATATGAGGGAATATAAATACAAAAAGCCAAGATGATTTTTTTGTTTGCTGTGAGCGCATGGCAAGGGCGATATGAAATAAAGCATTTAAAATTATGAAAGTTTGGGAGAGAGTAGATAAAAACAAACTGATTCAAAGAAACATTTGAGCAAAGGCACTGCATATACTATGAAGCATTTGTCAAAATGATACAATTGAAACCAAAATCCCTAATTCTGCCTGAAAATGGCAGTGTAATATGAAAATGGATTTAATTAAGATAACACTTCCCAAGCAGTTGATATGCATCTTGACTCAATTTTTCAGCCTATTCTGATGTCAAAGTCCTTCAGAATAAACAATTATTTATAGAAGGTAGTAACCAGGGGCCCTCCTAAGGGAGTCACCTCAAAGGAAGATATATTTTTGGAAAGCCATTTAACTCACTTCACAGTGAGATTTTTTTTTTAAAAACTGGAATATTAGCAAGGAAAAGAATGACAGCCCACAAAATTAATTTTTTTAAAAAAATGCAGCAATGATTGAATTCTTTGAAGGAATATTAAGAAGACAGCTTATGAAATCAGCCAGGAGAAGGCCATTTAGCCACTTCAACTTACTCTACCATTCAGTATGATCATGGCTGATCTAATCGTGGGCTTAACTCCACTGTTCCCCTCCAAAACCCTCCTCTCTTTTGCAGTTCAAAAATCTCACTCAGCCTTGTACGTATTGAATGACTCAGACTTTGCTGCTCACTATGGATTAAGCGTATTAACGATTGATCTGAGAAAGGATACCTCCTCTCAGCACCTATCTTGTCAAGTTCCCTGAGAATCTTGTATGTTTCAATAAGCTCATCTCTCATTTTCCAGACTCCAAACTATGCAAACCTTTTCTTTGTAAAACATTCATTTCATCCCAGGCATCAGTCTTATGAATCTTCTCTGAACTGCTTCCAATGTAGTTAAATTCTTCTTCAAATAGGGAAGCCAAAACTGTCTGCAGTACTCTAGGTGTTGTCCAACCAATATTCTGGACAGTTGTATCAAAACTTCCATATTTTTATGCTCCACTTTCCTTGCAATAAAAGCCAGCATTACCATTTACCTTCCTAATTGCTTGGTTACCAACATGCTGATGGTTGGATGATGAATGTATGAAGGCACTCATCCTCTGGCCTGCATCATGTGTTTTCTTACTCTTCCCACTAAACAGGACAACCTTGTATTTTTGCTTATAATACTCCACTTACCAAACGTTCCTCCATTCCTCAACCCATCTGTTTCCCTTTGCAGACCCTTTGTATCCCCCTCACCACTCACTTTCCTAGATTTCTTTGTGTAATCAGGATATTTGGTGACAATATCCTTGGCCCCTTCGTCCAAGTCAAGATTGTGGATTGTAAAGTGACACTGATCTCTGTGACATTCTACTGCTCAAAGCTTGCCATCCTGAAACTAACCCATTCATCCCAACACTGGTTCCTGTTGTATCAGAGATACACCCAAAACCAGCCCAGCTCATCTCCACCTCCCTAACCTGTTTTCCCTCTCACCTATCCCCTCCTCCCACCTCAAGCCACACCCCCATCTCCTATCTACTAACATCATCCCGCCCCCTTGACCTGTCCGTCCTCCCTGGACTGACCTATCTCCTCCCGACCCCCCTACCTACACTCACCTTTACTGGCTCCATCCCCGCCTCTTCGACTTGTCTGCCTCGTCTCCACCTATCCTCTCCTCTATCCATCCTCTATCCGCCTCCCCCTCTCTCCCTATTTATTTCAGAACCCTCTTCCCCTCCCCCATTTCTGATGATTC
>JAHRHZ010000140.1:34071127-34098755 GCA_024137785.1 Ginglymostoma cirratum | reverse complement strand
TCCCTGGACTGACCTATCTCCTCCCGACCCCCCTACCTACACTCACCTTTACTGGCTCCATCCCCGCCTCTTCGACTTGTCTGCCTCGTCTCCACCTATCCTCTCCTCTATCCATCCTCTATCCGCCTCCCCCTCTCTCCCTATTTATTTCAGAACCCTCTTCCCCTCCCCCATTTCTGATGAAGGGTTTAGGCCCGAAACGTCAAGTTTTCCTGCTCCTATGATGCTGCTTGACCTGCTGTGTTCATCCAGCCCCATGCTTGTTATCACTGGTTCCTGTTAGTCAGTCGTGTATCCTCCAAAAACTACATGGTGTGCAATGAGAATTTACCTACAAAAACAGCTCCCATTGATGCCATGAGTTTTTATTCTCTGGCATCCCTATGTATCTTATGCGTATACCTACTGCTTGTAAAGTACCAGCATAATGAGGAGGCCCCTGGGTGGCTCTTAATTAATCACTCAGCAACCTCTGTTGACCTAGATGATGAAAGGCTGATCACAGCCTTTCCTGTGCCTGATTGTCCTGACTGTTCCTGACTTAGTCAGGAAGGTAATAGGCTTTCCATGTGGTTGTGCATCTTCCCTCATCTCCCAGCCTCTGCCTATAGGTCTAACTCTGGCAGTAAGTATATGTCCGACAATAAGTAACCCAAACCAAAAGTTCAGGAATTAATGATTAGGGCAATTGGAATGACAGTAATAAAGACAAAGTTATAGAAAGCATACAGGGGGATAAAAGAGGGGCAAACTTTGCAAGTGAAAGAATTTTACTAAACAAATTAAACAAGAAGGAGTGGTGTACAGCAGAAATGTAATTCCAGGTAAGGTTAGAATTCCAAAAGGAGAAATGCCTGCATTTAAATAGAACCAAATCACACTAAAGAATAACTAAAAATATTTCCACATAAAATTATCTTTGCAGTGTTAAATAACATTATGGTGACAAATATAAGAATGGCAGCTAATATATAATAAATATTAGAGAATATTTAATTAGTTATAATCTTTTTGGACTATTCTTCCTCTCCCCATCAACCTTTTAGTTTGCTGCACTGTTCTGAACCACTTAAGAATGCTAATTTCCTCAGCTGAATTACAAAAGTAAGTATCTTGCATGTAGGACATACATTATATAAATATCACATGTTGATGATAACACCCCTGTTGTTAAAAAGTGTAGCCTTCGTGAGCAACGCCACAGGGGATCTGAAAGCATTTAACAGAAGATGTCGGAATTGGCTATTTGTTGTTTTCTTCTTTTACGCTGACCTATTCTTAAATTCCCTACTGCTGATTCTTCTCCTTGATTTAACACTCTGCTTTAAGCTTCTGGACAGAGAAAAATACAGCCTCTCAGTGAATCTTGTCTGAATTTAAAAGTAGCGATGCTGTAATTTCCTGCTGCCTATTTGATTTTCCTAGCTCAACTAACTTGCTGTTTTAAGTAGTTTCTTGCATTCACTGGATGAGTTATACCCCCGAGGAGCAGGTGGGAGGTAAACCCAGGAATAATGCAAGCTCATCGGGAAGACAAACTCAATCATTGACTTCTACATTTAATAGGCTGACTGCATACAATCCTTTCGGAAGTGGTAGATTTCCTATTGACATACATTCCAGTACAGCTGCAACATTGGCATCTATCCAAAAATGTGGAAAGTTATTCAGGTATGTCTTTTCTACAGATAGGAGGACGAATCTAATTTGGCCATTTCTGTTCCAACACGTTACTCTTATTCACCAACATAGTGACGAAAAGTGTCATTGACTGTGGGATCAAATGACACTTTCTCAGCAGTAACAACATTCACATCACACAATTGTCAGGCAATGATCACCTGCTATGTGAAAGAATCTAGTGATCTCCTCTTGACATTCAACAGCAATACTATCGCTGAATCACCCACTATCAATACTCTGAGCAAAATCTGAACTGGACCAACCAAATAAATACGGTAGTTACCGGTACAAGTCAGAGGCTGGGAATTCTGTGCTGAGTAACTTACTCCAGATTTCCCAAACCCATTCAGAATCTGGTAAGCATAACTCCCATGTGTGATGGGATACTTTCCATATGCTTGGATGAGAGCAACAAGTCAATCGCTAAATTTTAAACAATACACCAACTGACCATCAAGTTTAAGAAGGTAAGCTTGTGCAGTATGCAGCAAATCCTGACTATTTTGAATTCTGAGACTGCTGAAGGGGCTGATATTTTTAGACATTTATCTGCCTTCTTAGTCCCCTGAAATGTGCCAATCTGCGCTGATGCATGATAAACGTAAACTTTGTGATGGTATACCTTCAGAATGAAGCAATGAGCTATTTTAAGGATTTGTTGCCTGTGAGGTCACCTGACTGTTGTCATGTGTGTGAAGGCCATGGCAGATATAAAAGACCTGAATTAGTCTTGGACAGTTAAGAATGTTCCATATAACACGTGGGTCACTGATATTTAATGTGTCACATGTTAGGAGGTCTCCATTTCCAGATCTCTGGCACCAGGGGCAATGAAATGGCTCTGATCTCCTCTGCTCCCTCCTCTGTTGTTGTGAGTCACGCAACCTCTGGAGGATTCCCTCCAATGCTTTTCTTTGGTCTGGTATCTGTGCTGTCTTCTACAACAGAAGGAAGAACAGACCTATGGATAATTGTAAGAGTGTGCATTAATTTGATGCATGCAGACCTTTTGGTGATACTGATTTATCAGGGAGAAATATGAAATTGTATAAGGGTGAGATGCCAATGCCTCTCTACAAAGGGAAGAATAGTTCTGTATGAAAAGTAAATGTGCGTATGTGTGTCATAAAGTAGGCTTGCAAAGACCAAACGAAGGGCTTGTGTGATGCAAGCAGCAGAGTATAGGTTAATGCAACTACACTCTCATTTTCTGACCTGGCTGAGTTATTTAAAACACTTCTTGTACTGAACAGGCCTGTGGCATGAATGCGCTGCTGCTGACCTACTGCCCCACATCCAGCCATGCCCTCTTTGGAAAAGCTGTCTATTTTTCCCTTACATGACCGAAGAGAGGTATTTCTTTCAGATTCTCTCCTCCTCCAGAAAGGCATTGTGAGGTGTCACTAAAGGTGGACTTGGCCTTCAAACACCTGAATTTGAAACAGAGAGGTCTTCTGCTGCTGCTTAGTCTGACTCTAACCTTCTACAAGTTGCCTTTTTGCAATTGAAGTTGCATTATGGAGGCTCTCATCATATCCTTTGCTGCACAATTGACATCAAAACTGGAAGTGAAACAATACCAAAGTTGCTGTCTTAGACAAAAAACACAGAGATGCATTGCTTATACTTCTGGGTTTCCCATAGTGTCAACCTACCCACCCACCCCCGGATCCTTGTTCCCATTGCATCTACAAGTTAATATCGGGGCCATAATTGTGTCTGTGATGCACTGTCTCTAAGCAGTTATTTTCCATTTGAATGAATGTTTGCTGACTATTTTTATCTTAGCAACCGGACTCCAATAGTGCAGTCCTGCAGCAATTTCCTGCTCCCTGTCCACCCACATAATTCAGCCTCAGCTAACTCTTGTCAGGCTATATTTTCCCCACTATAATTTTTTTCACGTCTCCTAATGTTGGAGCCCTCTCCATTTCTACATGTAGCAGTTTTATCAAGTATCTGCCCACCACAAAAAAAAATCAATCATGGATGGAAAGCAGCAGTGGAGATGAGGACAGGCCAGGGTTTTAATGCACTCTGCTGTTTCATTTCCTCTACATTCAGTTGAGCGATGACTATTTTGCTAAGTACCTGTAAAAGTTGATGTTAGGCTTCATTTTGGACTCATCCAGGCCAGGGGATCTGAAAGGGCCAGTGCAACAAGCTATGAGTGACATGAAAATTGAAATGCCACTGTTTCTATTTCTTTAGACCTCTAAAAGTAAATCGAAGCCCTGACATTGAATGTCAATGCTGCACCCATTGACCTTGCAACATGAAACTGTGCTGATGATTAGACCTACTTTGTAGAGTTTGGAGGCTTGTTTCCAGGCTGTATTTGGTGCTGTCTTATCAGAACAGACTCAGTCCTTGGGCAGGCAGCATCTGAGAAATGCTTGGGCATAGGAAGGGTATTGGGAGTGGGAGACTGAAACTGTTGTTCAATTTTCAAGATACCTATTTAAATTCTTTCGAAATAGCTCTGTCAATTTGAAATCTGGTATACTTCTGTTGCTAGATGTAATAACGCTCATTGTTGCTGGATCATAATCCTTCACACCAGCCCTATGAGATATACCTGTACCACGTGGATTATGTGGTTCAAGATGACACATCACCATCGTATTCTCAAAGGAGATTAAGAAATGCTATGGGCAATTAATTCTGTGAAAAAAAAACAAATAAATAGAACTGAAATGTATTAATAGAATTTCACAAATTCCTTGGTGTTATCTCTGAAGAGAGATAAATAGCAGGTGAATTTGTGTATATAGATGTAAATTAATACAGTCAGTTATCTTCAAATATAAAGATTCGAAGTAAAATGACCATCTGGCTTTGACTTGATCAATGTCCAGAAGGCATCAGCTTCCAAACAAAATTAAGCTATGAACTGAATCTGGAAGACTTTCCAAAAAAAAACAAAGAACTGTGGATGCTGAAAATCTGAAACAAAAACAAAAATTGCTGGAAAAATGTCAGCACATCTGGCAGCATCTGTAGAGAGAGAAACGGAGTTAATGTTTTGGATCCAGAGACCATTCTTCAGAACACTTACGTGGTCTTCATAGCAACTGTGAAATTCATGTCGAGAAAGGAGTTGTTTTCAGGCAGTGTGCAAGGGATGTGCAACTACAGAGACACAATTTGCTCATCAGTGGCTGATGTTTAGGAAGCAGACGTGAGATCTTCCATGTACCACAGGTCATGGTCACCTCTTCCCAGTATAATAGAAAATACTGGTTGGCTAACCTTTTGGAGAACCAGCCCACCGTCTGGTTCCAAGGCTGTGGGCTCAATGGAGAACCCCTCACCCCAAATGCAGCAGGAGATGAGAGCTCACGTCTGGACACTTCAGCAAATGTTTGCATTTCATTGCTCATCACCTTAACAAATGTGTCACTGATCATTTAAAAAATATATAATTTCTCTTGAATGTGACTCACTGTGTTACTAATCTCAGAACTAAACTAATAATCTTCGTACAAGTTCTGCACTAAATGAAATTTAATCAGTTACCAACAGGTATTTACATAAAATATTGCCCATTTTGCCCAACTGGTCTGTGCAGATTTTTATGCTAGGTAAGAGTCTCCTCCTCTTCCAACGACAACACTGCTTTTCTTTCTACTTTTTTTCCCTCACTGATCCGGAATATTTTACACATATTGAGCTATTTATCTCCACTGTTTCCTGCGGGAGTGGGCTCCAAAATGTACCATTCCAAGACATTCCTCCTTATGTCCCTATTGGATTTATTATGAACTATCTTGTATGTAAGATCCCTATCTTGGATTCTCCAAGTAGAAATATTGAGCCAGATTTAGGATCCTCAGATGGGTAGCTCAAGTTGGAAATGTTTAGGGCCCTTGTTCATAATACAGAATGCGCAGGAGATGCACTGAATGAAGATTAGCTCAATAGTTACAAATTCTGACATGAATAATTTAAATTTAATTTACGCATCTTAAGGCCCACATGAGCCGGTAATTAGGCCGCAGTAATGGGCTATGATCAGTGGGAAACCTGGGGAGGTGATGGTCTAGTGGTATTATTGCTGGGCTGTTAATCCAGAGACCCAGATAATGTTCTGGAGGCCTGGGTTTAAATCTTGCCACGGCAGATGGTGGAATTTGAATTCAATAAATATCTGGAATTAAGAATCTAATGATGACCGTGAATCCTTTGTCGATTGTCAGGAAAACCCATCTGGTTCACTGATGTCCTTTAGGGAATGAAACTGCCGTCCTTACCAGGTCTGGTCTACATGTGACTCCAGACCCACAGTAATGTGGTTGACTCTCAGCTGGCCTCTGGACAATTAGGGATGAACAATAAATGCTGCCTAGCCAGTGACACCTTCATCCCATTAATGAATGAAGGTAAAGGAAACCTAGTGACAGTGCACTCCAGGTCTTGAGTTTAATTGTTTTCCTGTGGATATCCACTGTCTGTCAGGACGAGTCCGATGCAGAGAACAGTCTAAAATCAGTGTGCTAGCTTTGAGGAGCATCAGTATTGAACTGCATATGTAGAAATTTTGTTTGTGATCACCTCGTGACGAAGTTCATGTAATTATACAGAGTTTAGCTTAGGAGGTAGCTCTTCATAACCAGTCGCTGGAGATAAGCAGTTCAAAAAGAAGCGTTCAGATTCCTATGCCTACGTACTGCTGGTAAAGGCACTGAAACATCAATTGAAACTGGTTTACTAACTGCAAGTTTGATGGAACGAACCACGAGCATTTTGAGCAAGCAGATTCTTTCAGTTGAGTGCACCATAACTGATCATTTTCAATGTGACTATCAGTTCCCAAAAGCGGCTGTAACTAATGGCAGCATTTTCCATTAATCAAGCTATTGATTAGAGGGTAGTCAAATAAATTTGAAACTTCACAGGAAAACTTAAGCTATCAAAATTATATAGTTAGGAAGAGTGGAACAAAGAAAAACATGCCTTGATGTGCATAAGAATTTCTTCACATTAGATCACAGCCCTCATTAATTTCTGTTCCTGAGTTTGATGAGAGTTTCTCCTGTAAAGATATAACTACAATGTCACTGATATTTTACCTAGTTATTACATAATTTGAACTAGATAGTAAGTATCACTGAAGACTAAAGTGGTAGGATAATACGATGTAATTGCAGGCAAAGTTTTCTGTTTATATTTGGAGACACATTAATGACTACTTACCGAGATCTCAAAGAAAGGATAAACACTCTTGAAGATGAGGTGAGTTTGAAATCAGCTTTAAGTGTAATCGAGGAAATATGAACCAAAATAATTTAAGGTAAGGTTTCTCGGCATATTTAAAGTCTAATGCGACCTTTTGAGACCGATTCAACAGAATGAGGCAGCATGCAATTGAGGTGGAAACAACAATATTCATGCTAATTGTGATATGCCTAGGCATGAAGAAAATGATTTTTTTAAAATTGAAAAGTATCTAGATTATTTTCATCCAAAAACAGTTTCATGATTGTTAATTTTGACATTTTCTCAATAAACGTATCAGTCAAGATGTTTTGGCAAAGAAATTAAATTCTTTCTGAAAATATGACACTGTTGAATAGCAGGATGCAAGCATTCTTGTTGCTAATCACTGAAGTGGATATCCTTCCTGAGGTAGAATATTTAGACTTCTTCTACCCAGAATAGAATATTTAGAAACAGAAACCTTTTTGCCCAAACAGTGTGTGTTCCACTCAAGCATCTTCTCTCTTTCCTCATCTAAATCTATTTGCACAGCCTGCTTATTCTCGTCTCCCGCAAACGCTCGTCCAGCTTCCACTTAGAGGTATCCATAATGTTCAAGGAGGCAGCTCATCACCTCCTTCTCATGGGCAACTAGGGACACGCAATAAATTCTGGCCAGCCAGGCCCCATGAGTGAATAATTTTAAAAAACTGTGTATCTCAATGACTCCCAGTGATTCATTAATGGGATGAGGGTATTGCTAGCCAGGCAGCATTTATAGCCCATCCCTAATTGCCCAGAGGGCAGTTCACAGTCAACCACATTGCTGTGGGCCTTGAATCACATTTAGGCCAGACCAGATAAGGATGGCAGTTTCCTTCCCTAAAGGACATCTGTGAACCAGATGGGGTTTTTCCCTGACAATTGACAATGGATTCATGGTCATCATCAGACTCTTAATTCCAGATGTTTATTGAATTTAAATTCCACCATCTGCTGTGGCAGGATTTGAACCCATGTCCCCAGAATGTTATCTGGTCCTCTGGTTTCATAGTCTAGCAATAATACCTCTAGGCCGTCACCTCCCCTTTTGTGCTATTCTGTACCAAACAGAGATGCATTATAAATGTGCTGTGGGAATTTACGTGCACGTGTAAAAATAATATTTCAAAGTAATTATACATGCAATGTAAATAAAAGTCTTCCTTAATTCTGGCATTTGCACTAAACAGTTCCATTGAAATTTAAATTGTGATTTAGTAACGAGGTTTTGTTGAGTATTGGAAATAATTGCAATAATAATTTTTTATAATTTTAGTTATGTTTTCAGTTCATGGGAAGTGTTATATTTCTTGCATTTCAAAACTGTGCAACACCAAGACAACAAAAGGCATTAAAATTAGGCTTACAATGAAGGAGTCAAATTCCATTTCTGGGAAATAAGGTGGAGTAATATTTGCCAAACCTCCAGAAGATTTTTGGTACAGTTAGGAGATCAATATATAATTTTACAGGAGCATGTGTGTGAAAGAAATTAATTATCACATTTTTAGGTATGTTCATAAATTGTAGAAGTTTGATTTCACTGATTGAAATCTTAATGCTCCTTTATGTCAATGATGGAGTTAGAGGGCTGTGTGACACAATTTTGCGATTGCCCATCAAGTCTGCTCCATTATTCAATCATGGCTGATATGTTTCTCAACTCCACTCTTCTGCCTTCTCTCAGTGACCCTTGATCCTATTACTAATCAAGACCCCATCTATCTCTGTCTTAAATACACTTAAAGATTTGTCTTCCACAGCCTTCTACAGCAATGACTTCTGCAGACTCACCAACCTCTGGTTGAAGAAATCCCTCCTCATCTCAGTTCTAAAGGATTGCCCCTTCAATCTGAGGTTGTCCCCTTGGATCCCAGACTCTCCTACTAGTGGAAACACTTTCTCCATGTTCACTCTATCCAGGCCTGTCAGTGTTCTGTAATTTTCAATCAGATCCCCCCTCATATTTCTAAAATCCATGGTGTACAGACAGAGTCCTCAACCATCCTCATATGGCAAGCACTTCATCCCTGAGATCATTCTTATAAACCTCCTCTGGACCCCCTCCATGTCCAGCACATCCTTTCTTAGATACAGTGCCCAAAACTGCGCACAGTGTTCCAAATGTGATCTGACCGGAGCCTTGTACAGCCTCAGTCGTACATTTCTGCTCTTGTATTTTAGCCCTTTTGAAATGAATGCTGACATTGCTTTTGCCTTCCTAACTACCAGCTGGACCTGCATGTTAACCTTAAAGGAATCCTGAACTAGGACTCCTAAGACCTTTTGTGCTTCTGATTTCTGAAGCCTGTCCCCATATATAATTTAGTCTATGCTTCTATTCTTCCTACCTAAGTGCATGATATACACTATCCCACATTGTATTCCATCTCTCACTACTTTGTCCCTTCTCCTAGTCAGTCCAAGTCCTTCTGTAGCCTCTATACTTCCCAAACACTACCTGCCCCTCCATCTATCTTTGTCTCATCTGCAAACTTAGCAACAATGCCCTCAGTCCTTTCATTCAGGTCATTAATGTGTAACCCGAAGAGTTGTAATCACAACCCTGACCCCTACACAACTCCACCAGCTACCATCCTGAAAGAGACCCCTTTATCTCTACTCTCTGCCCTCTCCAGTCCTCCAATCCTCTATCCATGCCATTAATTTACCCATATAAGCACGGGCTCTTGTCTTATTTAGCGGCTTCCTGTGTGGAACCTTGTCAAGGAGCTACTGGAAATCCAAATGGATCATGTCCACTGGCTCTCCTTTCTCTAACTTGCTCGTTACCAACTCAAGAATTCTAACAAATTTGTCAGACATGACCTCCCCTTGATGAAGCCATGCTGACTGAGTCCTGTTTTACCATGCTCTTCCAAGTACTCCGCAATTTCGTCCTTAGTAGTGGTCTTAAAATCATAGACTGAGGTCAAGACATCTGGCCTATAATTTCCCATCTTCTATCTCCTTCCCTTCTTAAACAAGGGTGCTTTTTTAGCCATTTTCCAGTCCTCTGAGACTGTCATTTGACTCCATTGATTCCTGAAAGATCATCACCAATGTTCGGCAATCTCCTTGACTATCTCCTTTAAAACTGTGGTGTGTAGTCCATCCAGTCTGGGTGATTTTTGCTCCTTCAGACTTTGCAGCTTCTCCAGCATCTTCTCCTTAGTGATAACCACTACACTCACCTCTGCCCCCTGACTCGCTTGAAGTTCAGATATGTTGCTGGTGTCTTCCACCGTGAAGACTGATGCAAAGTACCTATTCAGCTCCTCCACCATTTCTTTGTTCTCCCTTTCTACTTCTCCAGCTTCATTTTCCATTGGTGCAATGTCCACTCTTGCCTTTCTCTTGCCTTTTATATATCTAAAAAAAAGCTCTTGCAATCTTCTTCAATATTACTGGCTAGCTTAGCCTCATATTTCATCTCCCCCCACCATTGCTTTTTTAGTTATGCTCTGCTGGTTTTTAAAGACTTCCCAATCCTCTGCCTTCCTGCCAACTCTTCACCACCTTGCATGCTTTTTATGTTGCTTTTTCACTGTCCCTGACTTACCTTGTCAGCCAGGGTTGTCTCATCCTCCCCTTAGTCTGTTTCTTCTTCCCTGAGATGAATTTCTGCTGTGCCTCCTGAATTACCCCAGAAACTCCTGCCATTCCTGCTGCACCGTCTTTCCTACTAGGCTACCCTTCAAAACAACCATAGCCAGTTCCTTCCTCGTATTTGTAGTTATCTTTACTCAACGGTAATACATTTACATCTGATTCCAGCCTTTCCCTCTCAAACTGCAGGGTGAACTCTGTCATATTATGATCTCTGTCCCCTAGGGGTTCCTTTACCTTCAGGTCCCTAATCAATTTGCTGCATTACACACCACCAAATCCAGAATTGCCTGTTCTCTAGTGGGTGCTACAATGAGTTACTGCAAAAAAACCTTCTCATAGACATTCCACAAATTCCTTTTCTTGGAATCTGCTGCCAACCTGATTTTCCCAGTCCACCTGCATATTGAAGTCCCTCACGATTATTGTAATAGTGCCTCTCCTACATGCCTTTTCTGTCTCCTGATTTATTTTCGGTCGCACATCCTGACTACTGCTAGGATACCTGTACATAATTCCCATCAGGGTCTTTTTTCCTTTGCAGTTCCTTGACTTTACACACACATGATTGTATGCTTTCCATCCCTATATCACTTGTTGCTATTGATTTAATTTCATTTCATACCAACAAGACAACCCTGCCCCCTCTGCCCATCTTCAATATGCAGGTGGACTGGGAAATCTGGAAACATCAGGAAAGTTTTTGGAAGCACTGGGCATGGATCAGGCAGGAAAGTGTTCATTTTTTAGTGCAGTTTCACAACTTGCAAAAGGTCTGTGAGGTGACTTGCAGTGATTTTTAGAGTTATTGTGTACTTCGTTCTGACTTGTCTCAGCATTTCAGAGTTTTACTGTCCATATAATTCACCCACATCAATGTAGAAGGAAATTAAAGAGGTATTCTCTTGCTAAACTGTTAAACTGTGCATGTCATGATGACAGTTAGGGCATGCAAATTGAAAAAATATCATAGGAGCAAAAGTAGCCTTGTATGATAACCAACTGAATTACCTGGATAGCATGCATAAAATGAGTGCTCTTTTTCTACTGTTCTTCTTGTTTTCTTGCTTTATCATTTTTTTTTTGTTTTTGTGTGCTCTTTGTAACCACTTCATTAATCCTTCTGAATGACTTCTTTATACATTTCCACTTTAAGTTTATCATTCTGTCTACTCTCTGCATTGTGTGATTGTTTGTTTCTTCATTTGCTGAAATTCTCTGATCTAATGGGTTTGCTTTTTCCCGGTCCCAGCAGAGTTCTCATTATTTTTTGTTGTAGTTATCTTTTTCTCTCTGGTAATCGGTGTTTGTTTGTGAGGCAAGGTCAGTACCTGAAAACAATTGATCAGTGATATAAAAACAGGGAAGCTTTGAATCCTTTTCTAATCCTGTTAAAGCTATGCTTCCAAATGTGCTCGTTGAGTTACTGTTACTTACCCTGGTTCTTCCTGTTTATCAGAGTACAAAATGATTTTGCCATTTTTTTTCTGTTGTGGTGTGTTTCATTTATAGATCCCATTTCAAACAATGACAATGCATTGATGAAATTGAACAAAAGTGTTGGGACTTGAATCATTACACACGGTTCCCTTGAAACACTGCTGGTGGAATGATTATATCTCTAACATTAATTAAGTCAGCTTCTGACATTATTGGGCATGATAATTGCCCTGAGCTCAGATATTAGACAATCAGAACCAGAGGTTTGAACAAAATAATAGTATATCACCCGCTCATGATCTGTCGGATGCTTCAGGCACAACATCTCACCTTTACCTAGAGAGTTGTGAGTCTGTGGGATTCTCTGCTTCAGAAAGTGGTCAAGGCCATAACATGGAATATTTTCATGAAGAAGTTAGATATAGTTGTTATGGCTAGATGAATCAAAGGCTATGAGGAGAAAGTAGGAACAGTGCACTGAGTTGGATGATTAGCCATGATCATATTGAATGGCGGATCAGGTTTGAAGGGGTGAATGGTCTACTCCTGCTCCATTTTCTGTATTACTCTTTCTTTTAACATGGTTTTCCTGTAACCACAATATATTATGGATTAATCCATCATTGATTTTATAAGTGCAGAAGCAATAGATGTGACACTGGAGGCATCAGTGCGAAAACAATTGTGAGATTCTTGATGATGACAGTGTTACTGACATTGAAGATACACTAAATTGCAGTCAAGCCGGCAGACTAATTTGGAACAGACCCAGTTAAAGCATGAAGCGATGGAGCGATGCACAAAAGCATAGCCTGAAGATATGTAATATCAATATTGACAGCTGGGAAATCTTTCAGCATGTCAGACTGGTTGCACGTAGTGAACCCTGCCTTTATCGGTAACACAAGTACAGCATGCTGACCTTCTGAAAAGGAAACCTGAAACGCGAGTAGCAGAGTACTGGAAAAGTGAGAAATGCAGTCTTGACATTAAAAATGAGATTTTGAGGAACAGCACAATGTTCAAATTTCAGTGACCAAAATTCTTACGTGATTACACTTACCTGGCAGGGGAGATATCATGATGACTAAGGTGATTCTCCCAGGATGACGTTATCCCATTGCACTTCAGGTGGGCTGACGCCTCAATGGTCCTCAAATGTGGGATACTCGACTGCAAAATTTGTGATAGTGGGGGACTGCGTCTGTGCAATTATTTTTGGGCAGCACAGTGGCTCAGTGCCTCACAGCACCAAGGACCTGTGTTCGTTTCCACCCTCGGGCAATTGTCTGAGTTTGCACATTCTTCCCGTGTCTACATGGGTTTCCTCCAGGTGCTCCAATTTCCTCCCACAGTCCAAAGATGTGCAGACAAGGTGGATTGGCTGTGGCTAAATTGCCCATAGTGTTCAGGGAAGTGTAGATTAGGTGGGTTAAAGGGGAAAGGGTCTGGTTAGGATGCCCTGAGGGTCGGTGTGGACTTGTTGGTCCGAAGGGCCTGTTTCCACACTGTAGGGATTCTAAGAATTTTTTGGTGGACTTAGTGGGATCTTGCAATAATCATCAGCACAGGCATCGACCAATTCTCCCCTAAACAATAATGTCATTTTTGAGCACAGAACATAAATTGGCTAGCAATCAAAGAGCAGATTTTCTAATTAATCAAACCTGGGAATGTTCAGTTATTGTGAAGTTAAAATGAAATGTGGGGGAAAACCTCCAAGCGTTTGGCGTTGGGGCTGTTTAGTAACAATGACCAGGATTAAAGCAGCAAGATGTAAACTGTGAGTGGTTTGGTCAGGAAATTTGAGAACACGAGTTCTGTGCTGTGTTTTCCCTCACTGTTGATGCTGGTGGTTTGTAAATGAATGCCATGTAATGTGGTTCAATGTCGTGTACTTGAATGTTGCCAGTTCACAGGAACGGCACAAAACATCGCAGCTTCTATGATGCAGCTCTCTTCATCTCTTCCAATCTCTCACAGTCTGTCTGTCAAAATAGGTCAAATTTTAAGATGCCTTGACTTTTCAAAATGTGATGCGACACTACACATTGTGCGTCTGTGCAAGATTATCCAGTGAACATGTGTATCACTCACTTAAAATGGTAATTTGCTTCTTCAAAGCATATGTCCTGCTTGAATTGTGTCTTGAAGCCTTTTACACACCTGCAGTTAACCTATATGCATAGATTTTACATTTTCCTGGCATTTCGGCATATCTTCAGGGTTTGAGTGCTCCACACAACACAAAGATGTGCCCAGTACCTGGCTAATTTCTAATGTCCACCTTATTATATATCAATAGGTAGGCTACTAGGCATCTGTCTGGAAGGCGGAGGAGGAGATTTGTGAACAGAAAATAAACCTCACTCTTGCAAACTGTTTACATGATGGAAGATTTCATCATATGCTACTGCCAGCCAGGGGCAGGAGCATTAATCACAGGTCCTGGTGTTGCTCTTAGCTCCTTCCTTATGTCAGTTTGTTGCTTCAAGACTGAATATCTTTTCACCATTGAGGAATTTGAAAATTTGGTTCCTGTTTTGAAACTATGATCCTTTTTCACTTGCAAGAAATAGGCTTTCTTGATCTTCTTGGTGCCATTGGCCCAGGTTTAGCAGTGAAGTGTCAGCACTCACTACTAACCTTGAAGAAAGCTCCAGGCAAAGAAAGAACAATCTCCATGACATGGATTCTCCCTTACCTGATCTAAATTTCATTCTGGTGCCAGGTATTGGTCATCTCTGGCCCTGTAGCAACAATTATGTCATCAAGTAACCAATCTTATTGAAGAATTCTCACATCGAATGAGTGAATAAATAGCATAGCTAATCCTTTTTACTTTGTAATCCTTTTACAGCGAGGCAGATTAAGATTTGGAAATACATGTGGTTACATTTTCAACTCCAAATATCAGCTTGGAATTGGGGCGTGAAATGCTGAGCTTGTATTTTCTTTAGAAGAAAAGCAATTTTCCTCTGCCTTCCAGACAACATGTTTTTGTGTTACTATATTTTGCAAGTCAAGGATGGCCTGGTGTGCAAAATACACACATGCCTCTTTGAAGTTTGGGAACCTCATTATGAAAATGACTGGGAAGTTTTGTTTCCTTCTGGATGCCATAATCGAGGGGTAGCGTGGAGTTTGAAATCTCCAAAAATACTCATCTCCTTAGAGAAGTCTTAACACCTTGGGGAAGCCTGCTAGGGGTTAGAACATCTAGGTGAGTAAGTATAGACTAGGAAGCATATCTTGACATTTTAAAATGTCTCTATTAGGTACTAATTGCAATGTAAGTCTGTGTCAAATGTATTGATTCATCATGGTGTTTATCATGAGGAAGTTGACACCTAGGTTTGCTGGACTAATACCTGAAAAGTGCTGATTGTCTTTTGTGGAAAGATTGGTCAGGCTGGACTTGTATCAGCTATAGTTTGGAATGGTAAGAAGAGCCTTCATTGAAACCTAAAGTCCTGAGCAATCTTGACAGAGTGGTTATAGAAAGGGTGTTTCCTGTTGTGGGAGAATATGGAACTAAGGGTCACTTTAAAAATCAGGGGTCATTCATTTGAGACAGAGGAGACTGTTTTTTTCCCCTCTCAGAGTCACAGTTCCTTGGAACTCCCTTTCTCAAAAGGTGCAGGAAGCAATCTTTGAATACATTTAAGACAGCAGTAGATAGATTGATTCTTGATAAGGGAGGAGTTGAAAGGTTGTTGAAGATGTGGAATAATCACATCAGCCACAATCTTACTGAATGACAGAACAGGCTTGAGGGACTGAATGGCCTACTCCCGGTCCTAATTCATATGTTTATATGCTTCTGCCCAGCATACCTTCATACAACACAAGCAAACCCAGGTTGAGTGGCTGATCTCTGTGATTACCCACAGCACATGCCTGACTTCACAGCCCTTGTGCTTTCTGCCTTCCTTCACACATGAGAGTCAAGAAATCCATGCAATCATTATCACCTTTTATATCCTAGTGCCTTTGCAGGAAAAATTTGCATCAAACAGAGAGAAGACTGTGATGACAGCTGAAGGGAATCTAGCTGATGTCTGTGAATTTGGTCAGATTGTGAACAGAATCCTCAAATAATAGGATCAGGAGTTCCTGGAACACGCTGGACATGGGGGATCGGAAGCTGTCATTGAGCACATTTTTTTTCATAATTGCATAACTTGTTTCAATCTGAAAAACAACTTTACTATGACTGCTTTCTGTCTCTTAGCCAATTTTGTATCCATTGCTGTCACTGTACCATTAGTCCCATGTTAGCAAAATTGAAATACATGTCTAATGGGGCAAGTCGTCAAAGACCTTTGCATATCAACATTTCCACAACACCCTGTCCCAATAACATTGTGTATTTGAAGACTAGCCAAACTAGGATCCTTGCTTAAAACGAGTTGTTCCCAAAAACTAACTGAAATGAAGGGTTTTGGATTTTTGGAGCCTGAATTGGCAGACAGCTGAATAATGGCAACATTGTGTATCTGATGTCTCCCCTGCTTTTCTGATGACATTAGCTTTCCCAGAAGTTGAAAAGTTGGCATTTGGGAAGGTACCTCTGGCCTGGAGCTCACTTGCTGTCTTTAAAATGCTAATTAAGATACACAAAAGCTTGTTTAAAGCCCTTCCTTGTTAATGGTTTATATTTTCCTGGAGGCTGCTGACCTTGAGCAGCTGTCTACGAAAACCCACTGAATGTGAATGAGGACTGAAATGAAGAAAGAAGTGTTTGTAAGGGTGGCTCATATTTGTATGTCAATAACCTGACACCCATAGCAAGCACGGTAAACAACTGAATAAAAACTGAAAGAACTGCGGATGCTGTAAATCAGGAACAAAAGCAGAAGTTGCTGGAAAAGCTCAGCAGGTCTGGCAGCATCTGTGAAGAAAAAAATCAGAGTTAACGTTTCGGGTCTGGTGACCCTTCTTCAGTTAATAAATAAGTGAAGTTTTGTTTACAATGAAGATCAGTTGAAATTGCACAAAAACCATTTCTGGGCTATGTAGGATGCATTCTCAGAGTCCTCCTTCTCCTGAATTGTGGTTTTTCTTGCTATAGTTGCTTAAGATAGATTGGTGTTGCACTGTTACAAACCACTATGACTGAGGATTCTTCGGCAGCCTGTTACTGCCAGATATCTTCTGTCTTGTCTCAGTACCTAAAGTTGTGTGAATTGTGTCCCAAATCATTGCTTTGAAGGAGTTAAGGCACTACCTTCTTGGCTGTTAGGTCTCATTGTGAATTTGGACAGGGAAATTTATGATGTGTAAATACAAAAATAAGAGCACAAAAATGAGAATTGAATCTTTTCTGTTGGCCCTTACTCCGTTCTGCCTTGGCTTCTAGCTTCACTTTTCAAAGATCACGCTTGAATCCCTATGTACAATGCCAAAGTAGTTTGAAATAGAAACAAAAACTGCTGGAGAAACTCAGGAGGTCTAGCAGTATCAGTGGAGAAAGAAACTGAGTTAATGCTTTGAGACCAAAGACTCTTCTTCACTATAATTCCAAGGAAGTGTCTTTGGAATTGAAATGCTAACTACTTCTGTCTCTACTGATGCTGCCAGAACAACTGAGTTTCTCCAGCATTTTTTGTTTCTAATTGCGTTTTCCAGTATCTGCTGTATGTTGCTTTCAAACTAGGGAGCCTTATTAATATACTGATAGACTTTATGATACTATGGAAAGAAAGACATCAGTGCAAACAGTTTACAAGCCTTTGGTTTGAAAATTATTGGAATTGTATTGACTGGATTTCTTCTGTAGTCGCACTGACTCAGAATTCTTCATTATTTGCGAGTTGACTTAGGTCCATCTGGAACAATGCAGAAAACTTGCCCAGTTCCCCAGAAGATGAATTCTTGTACATTCCAAATGCAGGGGTTTTCAGCAATGTCACTGAGCAACTTCGTGCAGTTATTGGATTTTGGATGATGTTAAAATGGGAAGTGCTATCTTTGTGACAGAAATGGGCAGAAATCCAGTGTTCAGATTGTACTAATTATGTTTGGTGTGCTGATCTCAGAGATATTGAAAATTGAAAGAAGATACAGTGCAATCAAAATGCAGCACTCATGTGAGAACATAATAATACCATTTTTCTATTTATTTTTAAATTCCTGTCACTATAACTTCAGGGGGCCCTCCAGGGTAAAGAATAAATATTGTGGAGGTTGATGTAAACGCCTGTGCTTGTGAGAAATAAAGTGGAACGGTGTAAGATACAGGATGTTATGGTGCTGCTGATTCTGTTAGCAGCAGAATGTGTTGTGCTAATGTTATTGGGTGCCATGTAGACAATGCAGAATTTTTCAACCAAACAAAATATCTTTAATAGCCCATGTCCTGCTGCAGTGTTTTGAATTTATTTTCTTCAGCCCATGGGGTTTTCTTCTGGAAGTTTAACAATAACATTTAGAATTGCTTCAGCTGCTACTCTTATTTTCCTCCTTTGAATATTGATCTGATGTGGTCCAAGTGTTTAAGTGTTACAGGGATTTGATGGGTTGGCCTGGAGAAATGGTTTGCTCTGTTGAGGAATACGGGTAAGATGATGTTACTGAAATAATTCCACAGAGGCCAGTATCCCATCACCAAGTCACCCTTTATTTACACATGCTTAGTACTTGTCACTGATCCAGCTCCCTCGAAGCCAGCTCTCAGAGTGAACAGAATCCCTGACACTTATATATCAGCCAGGGCTCCCTGATTGGACCAGATTAATAGCCCCAATCAGGGAACTGATATACTGTGAGGTACACCTGGCTGACATCATTACAGTCACTACAGTTACAGTCAAGGCTGGATCATTTGTTAGTGTAATCAGGAAAAGGAAGCCCTTTTCCACATGCATTGGAGTAACATAGAAAACTCCTCCCTCAAAACATTGATTCTAGATTCTGGTTTTCAAGACTGAGGTAGATTTTTGATAGGTTAAGAGAAATATATCGATAAGTTGAAATCATTAAATAAAAATTCTGAGCAAGCTGTATTTTTTAAAGATTTATTTTCAGGGGAATATTCGAGACGCTTTGTTATTGTCTGGGCATTGCTGAACATCAAGATGCTTGAGGATTTATTAGAGAGGCCATGGTGGAAAATTCTTCTGTGGGCATGAGCTTTACATAAATTGTCCACAGGTAGAGCGTGGGATCAAAAGCAAGAATATTATACATCTTCAACCAAGTGACTGCAAAATAAGAAGAAATATTTTGCGTAGGGATGAAGATAGAAGTTGGACCATTTTAAGTGAAAACATCAAGTTTACTCCCCAAGGGCGCCAAGCAAGTAATGTCATACTGTATACCATATAAATCATTGTAAAACCCAATCAAAGTGAAGAGGTGATTTGAAAAGTGATTCATACATAATGTTACAAACTTATATTTATGATGTTTGTACATTGAGTTGCAGGAAAACATTAAATATTTTACCTCACATGGATTGTTATTTTACTGTATCAATAAATTTGCCATATGTGGGAAATGGGAAAACCTATGTAAGTGAAACAGCAGCAAACATCTCAAATCCTTTTTCAGATTGCAAACTGCTTGTGAGCAATACAGTGGATTTGGACTGGCCAGTCTTGGGTGTTAGTTGTGGTTGTGTGAATAATTCTGCTGTCAGAATTGGCAAAAATTGTGGGATCAAGCCCCACTTCAGAGAATTGGATACACAATCTAGTCTGACAGTTCAGTGCTTTACTGAGAAAGCACTTCACTGCTGTTTAACCTCTTTTGGATAGTAAGCCCATCTGAGCATGAAGAGGAGGGGAGCTCTCCTACTTCCATCATCTATTCATTAACAGAACTGAAGACACAAGGCTGGGTCTAGACCACGTGATATCCTCCAACAGTCCTGGAAATCGCTGAGCAGTTCTGTAGTGGTCAGACAAACCAGATTCTATGGCGGGAAGCTTATGAATGTGGGCAAGGTGGACTTGCCACCAGATATTGTGGCACAGGGGCAGTTCCACAGCTGGGAAGCCTGAATCACCTGATGGCCACAGGGAAGCTGGTGCTGTATATAAAGAGTACCTAGCTCTGTGTTAGAGTCGGAGATTGTCTTTGTAGGCTTTTTAAAAAGATACTCTGCAGGTTAGTCTGCAGATTAAGTCTCCAGCATATGAATTTCTGCTCCTACAGCACAAGAAGACATTCCAGAGCCCAGGGAGAAGATTCCCCATGCCATCAGACAAGATCATTTGAAGGCATCAACAGGTTCAACTGAGTTCTGAGATATCACAGGCCACTCAGCACTTTTCCTTGCTCCCCAGTTCTCGAGGATGAAGGAAAATTGGTCGGGAGGATAGTGCGGAGGGTGGTCGATTGTCATGCTGCCACCATATCTCACTTTCCTTGCAGGCTGTGCTCCTCTTTGGGACTCAAATTCGGGTTGCTTTCTCAAGGAGTGTCCCCTCTGTATCGCAGTTGTGCAGTGCCTCTTTATATTCAGCACCCAAGATGTCTGCATTCTGAATTTTTTGCCTGAGGCTCTGCGCCTCAGAGTATCAGCTCAGCAAGTTTTTACATGGAGGAAACGTTTCCAAGATTAATCCAGTTACCTGTGATTCAATCTCCTTGAAATCCAATGGACCGTCAGTGAGCCAAAGAGGCCCCATCCCATATAAATTGCCAGCTTTTATAGGGTGGGAGAGACCTGTGTGAGTTTCACTCAAATAGGGAGACAAGTTTTTAAATCAGGCCAAAGTGCATAATGAGCTGTCCGCCATTAACAGGAGGAGAATTTCCTGCTTTGTTATCTTCCTGCCGCTGACTAATTGCTTACACTTTAGGAGTGTGATGCATAGCCTTTCAGGGAGTTCTCTGTGTGCCCACTCCAGCTGGCTCTACAAAATCCAGTGCAAAGTACGTGGTAATTTCTCTCTCAGTCTGTGGTACCTTGCTGTGCCTAATTTGGTTGCCACGTTTCCTTACATGACAACAGTTGCTACATTGCAAGTTGATTACTTGGCTGTGAAGTGCTTTGAGGTTGTTTAAGGAGCTATATAAGTACATGACTTTTCTTTCTTGGTTTGATGCTTTTCAAACTTTTTTACACCACATTGAGTTTATGATTACTTTATTGCTGGTGGATTATTTTGAAATCATAAGGGTGATATGGTGACAGGGCTGTAGAAGGCAAATTACATGATCTCATTTAAACATTTTTACACTGGAATATAAGAATAATGATGTGCAATTTGTTTCAGACTGATATTTAAGATAATATCTTTGAGATTGAGACAGTAATTATGAAACCTTCTGATCCATCGTGCCAACACTGTAACCAAATCTTGAGTATCATTTAAACATTTTGACTCACTTGCACTGATTAGGTTCTATTGGTCAGTGCAACTTTGAGATCCCTGCTTAAGTACAGCAGAGCCCCTGATCTTAGAGTGAAACTAGAGCACTCAGAACTTCCAGAGTATAATATTAATGATTTTATTTTTTGTCAGTTCTTTTTCATATTCCTCCTGAATTGTATTTAAACCATTCTACGTGTTCCTCTTCCCACTGTCTTGGAATCAAGAAACAGCAAACATCTCATGCATCAGTTCATTCTTCATCATATTCTCAATGCAATGAATCTTCTTACCTTTGCTCCTGCTGATCATTTAGTCATTTTCAAATTGGCAGACTTAAGGAATCTTGAGCCTTAAGGAATTGAGCCTTAAGGAATCAGCTGTTTATAACGAATCTTTGATCAAAGATGCCTTGTTCTCTCACTCTAGGTTTGCTGGTAATATAAAGCTAGGTAGGAAGAAAAGTTGTGGGGAGGACACAGGACACAGAGTCTGCAAGAAGCATGAATGGGTTAAGTGAGTTGGCAATGAAGTGGCAAATCAAATGTAATGGGGAAAGTGTAATTTTATTCACTTTGGTCATAATATAAAAAACAGAACTTTACTTAAAGGCATTAAGCTTGCAAATATTAATGTTCTCAGGGACTTGAGTCTATGCCTGTAAGGAACAAAGTTAGCATGCAGGTAGGGCAAGTTATTATGAAGCCAGTTGCAATTTTCGTCTTTATTGCAAAGAGTTGAAGTCTAAGTATAGTTTGGTGAAACCACGCAAGGAATACTGTGGGATGTTTTTGTCTGCATATTTAAGGAATGATATACTTGCATTGGTGACTCTTGTGATGCAGTGTTTCAGAGATGTGTCATAACATGTCTGATGTCTGTACTTGATTGGAGACCATACAAAAAAGGCTGTCTATCCACCCCACCCATCCCACTGACCAATCCCCACTACTCCCTACCTGCACTCATCTTTTACCATCACACCTACATTCCCCTGCCTTGCCTCTCCTTTCCATATTTATTTCACAGCTCGCTTCCCTCTCCCCATTTCTGAAGCAGGGTCCCGACCCGAAATGTTAACTGTCCTGCGCCTCTGATGCTGCCTGGCCTCCTGTGCTCCTCTACCTCCACACTGTGTTGTCTCGCTAGATGAGTGGATTGTTTTAAGAGGCTGAATAAGTTAGATCTATATTCTTTTGGTTTTTATAAGAATGAAAGATGATCACATTGAGACATTCAAGATTCTGAAGGGGTTTGACAGCGTTGATGCTGAGAGCTTGGTCCATTGGTTGAGAAATCTCTGTGAATAAATACTCTTTTAAGTGTGTAAAGATTGGCTCCAGTTCTACCCTCGACCAATGGCCTTTCTGGAATATAACAATTTCTTTCTTTCTCAACTGCTCTTCAGGCCTTTAAAACCTAACCTTTATGTCATCTGATCAGGAGTTCTTGATTGACTTAATTATTTTTATTCTTTTATAGTTTTTGTATGTTGATGTCATGTAAAACCATGACCTTTCACCATAGTTTTTCAATTTAAGGAAAGTATAACTCCACATGCCAGTAAATGTATGTGAAATGAAGCATTTTACGTGAAATGAAGTGAAGTGCTTGAATTATGGGGTAATGACACCTTGAGATTTAAACTGTAGCTACTGTGACATCAGACTCTGATTGATACTGGTGGATTTAATAGTGTTGAGGCAACTTTGCATTTCCCAAAGTTCGGTTTTCTCTGCCTTGTTTGTGCTTGATATGCTTAAACACAGCATATTAAGTCATTGTATGATGAAAATAAGCAGTCTAATAACCTACAGATATTTGTATGGAAAGAGGATTAAACCTACCAGTTGCTCACCAAGGTTAAAATCGTCAGAAAGCTATTCTGTTTGTAATTTGATCCCTACAGCTCCTATTTAACCTTTTTCAACTCCCAGCATCTTTCTCGATCACCATGGAAACAATGTTGCCTTATTCTGTGAAGCCTAGCAACAAAGGAAGCTTAATTTCTCAATGGAAACTTGCTCTTGGTCGATGTCAGACTGTTTTTGCATTATAATGTCAGACCAGTCTGTGCAACCTAATCAGGAGATGAAGTTGCCAGGCTACAAATGTGGTGTAATGGAGACAGGCTGTCTGTATTCAGATTTTCATTCCAAAAGGTTAAGGTTGCGCAAGTAGTTCGTAGCATTGTTAATGTGGATGATAAGTTCAGTTTCAAATCTGTGGGAATTCTGTTACTTTTGCAGTTCTTAATTTTGCAATTAAGTTTGAGTTCTGGAGCAAGATTTGCATCATCCTTTCAAGGCAGTGAATCGCAACAATGATGTGGTATCTGTCAGTGAGATTAGGTGACTTAAATTCTGCTGTTTAACATGGACCATCAATTCCTTTAGATGCCTGGATCACTTTTATCAGCTTTCCCATGTTCAGTAGATATTCAGCTGAATAACCTGATTGAAGATCAACCCAGTACAAATGACAGTGAAATAATGAATATGTTCAGGTGTTAGCATAACGTTTATGTGCCATTTTTAGTTTCATTTATTTTAATATCAAAGCAATAATTGAAAAGATTTTTCTTTTGATAAGTGGCAGCTATTTGATCAGATAACATGATCTGAAGATGATAGGGCTGATTATTTGGTCCCTTCAATGCTAGCAGGACTGAAGAGCACTCTTTGCCTTACATGCCAGTGGCATAGAGTCGACCTTGAGATATTTTGCAAGGCCAGCCTTGCCCTCGTGTTAGAATATGCTGTTATAACCCATTGACCCAGACATACATAACAGGCTTGATGCATGTACAACCTGGATCTCGAGTATTTAAATAACTGTATGGAAGAATTTTCAAGTAGGTCAGAAAACTTTAGCAGTGTGTGACCAAATTAAGTTCAAAATAGTTTTCAAACATTTATCAGCTGATAGGTAGTTAACAAGCAAGGAAGGCAAACCCTGTGCTGAGGTTCAAAATGAAGCCTTAGTGTTTGCCAACTGTTGCCAATGCCTTCTGTAACTTGTCTTAGATTTTTCAAATTTCATTGGCATTAAACCATTAATAGCTAAGAAGTTAAAGTGACCCAACATTGATAACAGGAACATTGTGTTAAAGTTGAAGATGTGCAGGATGAAGAAATGACAACAGTTGGGAATATTTCCAATTTTAAAATATTTGGATTTAAAATATATTGATGCAAGAGATAGAATAACTTGGGAGATGGGGAAAGTAGCTCACTGATTTTAATGCCTGAATTTAATGAAAGAAGTGAATTTATTGTTAGGTGTGGATGAGACAATTGATTGAGAGTGGAATACATTTCTGATTAGGTACGGATTGTCAGGTAGGAGCTGGATGTAGTAAGATCTGGTCTGAATTCAAATGAGTGAACATTAACATTAACAGGTTTTATTAAATATACCTACATACCAGGGATGGTAAGAGAGAGGATATTTCTGGAACTTTCCAGACTCAGATCCCAGTTTCATGCAATTATGTCACTATTGTTTGATCATGTGATTTGATGCCATTCTGTGCATTTGGGTTTGAGACAGACTGATAGAAGAGAATGGAAATGCTGGCAAATGGGGCTAGACAAATTTAGGATATCTGGTTGGCATGGACAAGTTGGCTGTACAACTCTGTGACTCTATAACAAATCAGATTTGACAAATTTGACATGAACTCAGGTAGAGAGCACTCCAGAACTGCCACAGGATCAGAATGGGTATGTCAAGGTCTTTGTATTGGGGAGGACACTTTGATCGACAGAGGATCATGGGGGCCATAAAGGAAGCACACTGCCCATCCTGGCCCACAAACTGAAAGGCACTCAACAATGTACCTCAGCTGTTGGGTTTCCTGTGATCTATAAAAAATTAGCCCCCCTCTTTAAAACCTGCATGCCAGAGTAAATCAGAGGCTACCGATCTTCTTAAAATATTTAAATTGCCAGCCAGCCTCCTGAGACAGGACCACCTGTTGGCCCTTATCCTGCCTCCCTTCAGCTGGAAGTCGATAGTTTAGGATCAGTGGTTAATTCTTTAACTTTTAACATCTGAACTGATTGGGACCTGCCTTCTATTGGGTATTAAAATTCAGACCTGCACCTATGACTTAGGAAGTAGTGTAATATTAGTGTTTGTGCTGTTCATGTTCATATAAAACAGGTGACCAGTGTGTCTGTGAACCTCTTTTATCTTGTTGAGCAGCATTAGATAATTTCCTTGTTCTACTGCTTTTCAGAAAGTAGAAGGAAATCAGTGACAGCTGATATATGCTCAAACATGAAGTCCATCATATACTCTTATAAGTGACTGCGTTTCTATTACTGTTTTGATATGCAGAGCCCTTGAATGACATAGCTGTATCAAAGTGTTTAACTAGAAGGCACAAATTTGGAAGTGTTCTCCATTGAAATATGGGATCTGCATAAGATGCAATGAGAGAAATGTCAGGCTGAGAGAGAGCTTTTCAGAGGCCACCAATTAGACTTGCTGTGTTTTGGCGCATATTTCTCTAGATGACCATACTGTTGGCAGAATTTTACTTTTGGTTTCTTCTAAATTATGAAATCCTTCTACATCTGTAGTCAGGCATTACGCTGTCTCTTCTGGAAGACGTGTTAGGTCGTGTCAGATAGAGCAAATTCTTTTCTCACCCAACATCATTTCCTGGCCATCAAAGGGGAGTTAACTTTACGCACATTTTGTCCATAGGGTCTGTCTTCTGCTTTGGGGAAATGCTGGAGGCATTGAACAAAAATTTTACATCTGTTTTTACAGTCAAAGACAGAAACTCTATACCAGAAATAGGAGTAACTGGAGAGTTAATAAGAGTGAGGTAATTAAAATAATAATGTCAGCAAAGAAAAAGTACTCAAGCAGGGACTAAACTCTAAGGACATGATGTCCTATATCTTGATCTTTTATAAAGAGAAAGCTGCAGAAATACTGTATGTGCTAACAACTATTTTTCAAAAAAATCCCTATCCCCTGAAATGGTCCCAATAGATTGGAAGTTTGGAAACGTAACATCACTTCTCAAGAAAGGAGGGAGAGAGAAACAGGGCACAACAGCTTAGTCAGCCTGAAGTAATCATCCCGAAAATTTAGTACTCAAGGTAAGGGTTCATGTTGGAGATAAATTAAGGTGGATAGGACATTGGTCAATAGAGAAGAACTGAAAAGTAGAGATAAATAGGGCATTTCCAAGTTGTCAGTTTATGATTAATTATGAGTGTGCAAGAATGAGTGCAGGGACCTCTGCCCTTTGTAATCGAAATTAATGACTCAGGTGAAGAGGCAGAGACTAATATATGTAAGTTTGCTTATTATACAAGTCTTAGTGAGATTGCAAGCTCGAAGGGACACCTGCAAAGAAATATAGACTTAAGTGAATGGGCAGCAAGTCAGCAAATGGTGTTCAAATTGGGAATGTGCAGGTCATAATAGAAAAGTAGAACATTTCTTAAAAATGGAACTTGTGTATGTTAATGTTCAGAGGGATTGTGTTATACATTGAACACAGAAAGCTAGCATGCAGGCACAGCGAACAAATAAGATCACAAGTGGCACGCAGGTCTTTATTGCAAGGGTATTGGACTATAAGAATAATCGAGTCTTACTATAATTGTGTGGAGTTTTGGTGGTACTGCTCTGAAAATACTGTGTGTGATTTTGGCTTCCAAGAAAGGATGCATTTACATTAGAGGCAGCATAGTGATACTTCACTAGATTGATCTCTGTGAACAGAGGGTTGCTGTAAAGTATGATACTATGGAAATTGGAGTTATATACTCTGAAGTTTAGAAGCATGTGAGGTGATCACTATAATGTTTAAGTCAGTTTAAAAAAATTATGAAAAATACAAGTTAGGCCTGCAGAATTTGAACCGGGAACAATTTATCACACCGCTCTACAGGTATACAGTCAGAACCAGACTGGCCCAAAGCGCCTGCTCTGGGTCACCTGATCCACACCCTTAAAGGGGCAGCACTCACCTCCAACTGCATATGTAATAATCACATTAAAGCAATCAAGAGTCTGAAGAGATAAAAGGTACTGCAGATGCTGGAGGATCCGAGATAACAAGCATGGGGCTGGATGAACACAGCAGGTCAAGCAGCATCATAGGAGCAGGAAAACTTGACGTTTCGGGCCTAAACCCTTCATCAGAAATGGGGGAGGGGAAGAGGGTTCTGAAATAAATAGGGAGAGAGGGGGAGGCGGATAGAGGATGGATAGAGGAGAGGATAGGTGGAGAGGAGGCAGACAAGTCGAAGAGGTGGGGATGGAGCCAGTAAAGGTGAGTGTAGGTAGGGGGTAGGGAGGAG
>JAHRHZ010000140.1:34055598-34071027 GCA_024137785.1 Ginglymostoma cirratum | reverse complement strand
GTTTCGGGCCCAAACCCTTCATCAGAAATGGGGGAGGGGAAGAGGGTTCTGAAATAAATAGGGAGAGAGGGGGAGGTGGATAGAGGATGGATAGAGGAGAGGATAGGTGGAGAGGAGGCAGACAAGTCGAAGAGGTGGGGATGGAGCCAGTAAAGGTGAGTGTAGGTAGGGGGTAGGGAGGAGATAGGTCAGTCCAGGGAGGACGGACAGGTCAAGGGGGCGGGATGATGTTAGTAGATAGGAGATGGGGGTGTGGCTTGAGGTGAGAGGAAAAACAGGTTAGGGAGGTGGAGATGAGCTGGGCTGGTTTTGGGATGCGGTTGGGGGAGGGGAGATTTTGAAGCTTGTGAAATCCACATTGATGCCATTGGGCTGCAGGGTTCCCAGGCTGAATATGATTTGCTGTTCCTGCAGCCTTCGGGTGGCATCACTGTGGCATTGTAGGAGGCCAAGGATGGACATGTCATCTGAGGAATGGGAGGGGGAGTTGAAATGGTTCGCGACTGGGAGTCTGAAGAGACTGGACAGAATAGAGTTCTGAGGAAAGGTCCCCGGACCCGAAACGTCAACTCTGATTTTTTCTCATAGATGCTGCCAGACCTGCTGAGCTGTCACAGTAATTTCTGTATTTGTTCCTGAAGTACAGCATCGGCAGTTCTTTTGGTTTTTGTTTTGACAGAGTAGATACTGCGTGTTGTTTCATGAGTTGGGGAATCAAGAACAAGGCAGGGTACAGATTCAGGTTGGAGCGCCAATAATTTATGACTGAGATGAGGATTATTTCCTCACCCAAAGGGTCATAAATCTCAGGATTTTCCATCTTAGAGGGTTGTGATTCCCCCTCATGTTTACAGCTGAGATAGTGAGATTATTGGTGTCTCGGGCGATCAAACGACGTGGAGTGTGGGCAGGAAAGTGAGGTTGAAACCCAAGATCAGCCGTGATGAGATTTGACTGGTGGAGCAAACTCGACAAAGCTTAAGGTTTTCTAATGCTCTTATTGGATAGGTTTTCTTCATGTTGAAGGTCAGAAGAATCCATGCTTTCACATATGAATGTTTTCTTTTAAATGACTGCATTCTTTCTTTAGATTTTACCAGCTCTGTAGGGGAGCATAATGTAGCTCAAATATTTAGATAACCTGACTTTGCAACTGTGAAGAATGACACGTTGCCATAATTGCATCCGTCACAGTGTAGGATGAGGATGCATTCGTTACAGTCTTGAAAGTTTATTTATTACTTATTATGATTTCAGGAATGGCAGAATCTTACATTTGACCCATATTTAGATATGTAAAGCATTTATGCCTTACAATGGCCTCTGTAAACTTGAATCCATCCAAACTCTGCTGTCCATATCCTAACTGGTATTACATCTTGTTCACCTATCATCTCTCTGCTCACTTACCTACATGTGGCACACATTCCAGCAGTGTCTAGGTTTTAACATTGCTTTCAAATCTCACCAGGCTGTCACTCCTTGCTATTCCTTTAATCTCCTTGAGTACTACAATCTTCTAGTTCTGACCTCTTGAACATTCCTGATTTTAGTCGCTCGACCAATGGTCCTCTGGTTGCTGAAATGTCTCAAGCTCTGGAATTTCATCCATAAATCTCTCTGCTTCTCTATTTTTCTTCTTTAAAAACAACCCCTTCAACTCTCATCAGATAAAACATCTCCTTTGGTGGCTTGTTGTCAAATTTTGTGTTCGTTTTATAATTCTCAAGAATTCGATACACTAGAATGGGCATATGTTAACACATTTTCAGCATTTTGACACCATTATGTTATTATTTCTATTGTGTTCAAATATCTTGGCACTAATTTGCTATCACACAATAACTGACAAAAGAGGTTTACATGTGTTGTGAATATTTAAACAGAAGATCCAAACTGATCCAAGCTATCTTCCAAAATTAATTTGTTTAACAATTTTTTTTCTGCATTAGCTTCCTGTTTGTGTTCTGGATTTTGTTACACACCAACGTCTCTATTTACCACCTGTCAAACAGAAGGTGTATATTTAAACATAATAATCAGCAATCTCCATCAAGCACATAGAGGCAGAGCAAGATTTACAGTTATAATATCAACTGGAATCAATATGAACCACAAAACATGTGTTACAGTTTGCAGCTATTGGAATTAAACTGTTTCATCTATTTTTGTTCAGTAACCTCTTCAGAAGGAGTTCTTGTGGTACCACCCCATTCTCTAACTCATCATTGTTTTACGGACCTACACTGTGGAAAGAAAAGGGAAATTAAGTTCAGACGCCACCTGCAGTTGTCTCTTCCATCAATGAAAATATATCAAGAATGTTCACCAAATTATTCTTGTGCTTGGCCCCCCTCTGGATCTCAGCTCCAGGTCTGAGTGTCACCGTATAGACCCCATCCTTTTCACTCTTGTTGCTCATTTTTTTTTTATTCGTTCATGGGATGTGGGCATTGCTGGCTGGGCAAGCATTTATTGCACATGTGTAGTTGCTTTTGAGAAGTACGTATGGTATAGGTCCACCCACAATGCTGTTCAGGAGGGAGTTCCTGGAATTTTCAACCAATGACACAAAAGGAATGGTGAGATATTTCAAAGTCTGGATGCTGAATGCTTTGAGGGGATCTTGCAGGTGATGGTTTTTCTAAGTATCTGCTGTCCTTGTCCTTCAAAAAAATAGTGATTGTGGATTTGGAAGGTGTTGTTAAAGGAGTCTTGGTAAATTTCTATTGTGCATCTTGTAGATAGCACACACTCGGCAGCCACTGTGCATCAGTGGTGAAGGAAGTGGTTGTTGTACCAGTCAAGTGGACTGCTTTGTCCTGGATGAGTTCTTCTGTTGTTGGAACTGCACCCAACCAGGCAAGTAGGGAGTATTCTACCATAAGTATGACTCATGCATTGTAGATGGTGGACAAACTTAGGGAGTCAGGAGGTGATGTATATGCTGCAGGATTCCTATTTTCTGACCTGCTGTTATAGCCACTCTATTTCAAGGCATTCAAGAGGGTGTGGAATGAATATTTGGATAGAAATAGTGTGCAAGGGTATGAGGAAGAAGCAGAAGATTGACATTAGGTAATGATGTTCGTTTGCCTGATTCAGGCATAGTGGGCTGAATGGCCTCCTTCTGCACTGTAAACACTCTGTGATCCTGTGATTTCTATGGCTAGACCAGTTCAGTTGAATGGTACTGAATATTGCGCACTCATCAGTGAACACCCCATTTCTGACCATATGATGGATGGAAAGCCATCAGTGAAGCAACTGGTAGGGCCTAGAACATTACCCTGAGGAAGACCCGCAGAGTAATTCTGGACCTGAGCTGACTGATCTCCAACAATGACAGATATCTTTCTTTGTGTCTCTAACCCGTGGAATTTTCCCATCGATTTCCATTGACTCTAATTTTGCTCGAGCTCCTTGAGGTCACATTCTGTTAAATGTAAATTTGATGTCAAGGGCTATCACTTTCACCTCAGTGCTGAAATTAATCTGTTTTTTCCATGTTAGAAACAAGGCTGTAATGAGGGCAGGAGCTGAATGGACTTGGCAGAACCTAAAATGAGCATCCGTGAGCAAGTTATTACTAAACAAGTGTTGCCTGTTAGTACAGTCGATGACCCCTTCCATCACAATGCAGATGACTGGGAATCGACTGATTGGACAGCATGGTCATAAGGGCCCTTAGCTGTGTCCACCCCACTTCCTACACTTATGCCCATAACCCTTCTCTTGCCTCCCACAACAGCGAGAGTGTTTCCCTGGTCCTTACTTATCATTCCACCAGCATCCACATCCAGTTGAATCATAAGCTGCCATTTCTGCAATCTCCAAAAGGGTGCCACCACCAGACACACATTCCCTTCCGTCCCCTCCCTTCTCAGCATTTTGCAGGGACCTTTTCCTCTGGGACACTTGGTCTGTTCCTCCTTCACTGTCCCACACCCATATATCACCGTCCTATGCAATTGCAGAAGAAGTAACACCTCCCATTTACCTCCTCACTATCCAAGGCTCCAGACATACCTTTCAAGTGAAGCAGCAATTTACCTGCACTTCACTTGATCTAGTCCACTTTATTTGCTGCTAACAATGGGATCTCCTCTATACTGGGGAGACAAAATACAGATTGGATGACCGCTTAGCAGAGCACCACAATTAGCCTGCAAAAATGACCCTGAGCTTCCAGTTGTCTGCCCCTTCAACACACCACTGTGTTCCCTGGCCAACATCTATATCTCACGCTTGCTGCAGTGCTCCAGCAAAGCTCAGTACAAGCTGAAAGAGCACCTCTCTTTCTGCTTGGGAACTATATAGCCTTCAGGACTCAATATCGAGTTCAATAATCTTAGAACCTGAACACCTTCCTCTATGTCCTTTAATGACCCCTGCACCTCTGGCTGTGTCTTGACATGGGCTGCTTTGAGAATAGCCAACCCATTCTCAGTTAGTTATGGTCCCCATTATCGGCTTTTCTTTCTCCCTGTCTGACTATCATCCATTCCATTGTCTGCCTAACTGTCATTCCCTCTCTCTCTAGGCTCCATCTCCACCTATCTGCTTACTCCTATCTCCTCCCTCCTCACATGCCTTCTCCTCCGTACCCAGCACTAGCATATATAGCACCTTTTCCTGTCAGTTCTAAGGAAGGGTCACTGGACTTGAAACATTAACTCTACTTTTTGTCCACAGATGCTGCCAGACTTGTTGAATATCTCCAGCAATTTCTGTTTTTAGGACAGTATTTAGCTGAGTTGGATTTGTCCTGCGTTTCTGTACAGGACATACCTAGGCAACTTTCCATGTTGTTGGATAGATTCCAGTGTTGTAGTTTTACTCGAATAGCTGTTCGCAGAGTGCAGCACATTCTGGAGTATAGGTCTTCAGTATTATTGCCAGAATGCTATCAGGGCCCATAGCCTTTGCAGCATCCAGTTTTTCCAGCCATTTCTTGATACCATGTGGAATGAAATGAATTGGCTGAAAACTGACATCTCTGGTGCTGGGGATCTCCTGGGGAAGCTGAGATAGATTAGCCACTTGGCACTTTCAACTCAATATTGTTGTAAATCCTCAGCCTTATATGTTTGCACTGATATGTTTGGTTCCCCTATTATTAAGAATTTCATGAGGTCAGGTATCAACATTGAGGACTCCCATGGCAACTTCCCCCTGACTATAAGCCAGTGTGTCGCTACCGCTCTTGGGACAGGACATACTGAGGGAAGGTGATGGTCTGTGACATTGTCTGTAAGGTATGTTTACCTGGATGTGACTCTATTACTAATCTGTGGGACAGCTCTCCTAATTTTGGCACTAGTCCCCAAATGTTAGTAAGGAAGACTTTTCAAAGTCAACAGGGCTGAGTTTGCTGATGTCCTTTCTGGTGCCTTGGCCTAACCAGTTTCATTTCATTTTTAAGGATTTTTAGTGATTGAATCAATTGAATGACTTGTAGGCCATTTCAGAGGGACGTGAGAGTCAACTAGGCTCTTTCTTGTGGACCTGGGCTGGGCCAGGTAAGGACTGTAGATTTCCTTTCCCTAAAGACCATTAGATGGGATTCTCTGAACTTAAAGGCACGTCTGACCCATAGTCCCACAAATTCCAGGCTGGGTAAGGCAAGGGGGTCAAGTTTTGAAACTACCTGAGCCAGAATAGGAATTCAACCTGCTCATGTTGGCGCTAATCTGGTCCATACTGGCCACCTAGCTAACAGCCCTCCAAGTTATAGTTTTACATGCATGTTGTAGCCTAGAGCCATGGATGGTGATGGTAGAGACTCCAGTTTTGATTCCCTCACATAGTTATCCAGAAATGACTCCAACTCTAACTGCCTGACATTGACATCTTGTTGGAAAGATTTCCCTGTTTGGCTACATTATAAATGCACCCTCTTCAACGTGGGATTTGAACCCGGAGGTTCAGAAGCAGGGACATTACAACAATGCCACTGATCTCTTAGATTAAGGCAACTGTGCTTTAAAATACATAAGGAATAGAGGAGAGCTACTCAGGGTTAAAAAAACCACTAGCTTTAAAATAGACATCTGATGAGGTTGATGTAATTTGAGTTAAATCCATGATAAACTGATGTCTAGATGCAGAAACAGGTGAGTGACACCAGAGATCATTCAAAGGGCATTAGTTTGAACTATGTATTTCCAATAATTTTATATATGTCCTGTAGCCATTGTAAGAACAGCAGTCTCTCATGCATAAATTTTAAAAAGGCAAGACAGCCCTCCTGGGAATCACTGCCAATAAGTCTAAGCTGCAATACAGAAGCTTCAAACGTCAAGTTGAGAATCAAAAGTTATTTAAGTGAGATAAGTCTGATATTTTCTTATTAATTTTAAAGGCTAGTTCATTAAAAGACTGAGAATTGTTTATTTACCGACTCCTCAGCTGCCATTGCTTGTAGATTAAAATGAGAAGTTGCTGTTCCACTTTCTGCTGCTCCGACAGACAGAAGGAGAAGATTTTGGGATAGATTTAGTCGTGAGCCGGAAGGAGATTGTGGAGGTTCGACTTCAGCACTAGTGCCCACTGACCAGCTTTTTTAAAAAGAAAGAAAAATGACTGGTCTGAGTTGGAAGAGTCATGGAGACTGTGTGAACTGTGGGTGGGGTAGTTGGAATGACAGTACAAAGTGAGCGTGTTGTTGAGAGTGACAGCATGAATAGTACAAATTGGGCGAGGGGGTGAGAGTGATGGTGTGAATGATGGAGGGGTGTGAGATTACTGTTAAAGGAAGGTGATTGTAGATGTTTTTAATCAACTTGTTCAGCCATGTTATGACACACTTGTGCAGCAGGTGCACCACTGCAACTGCACCACAAGAACCCAGGAAGGTGCTTGTAAACTGAAGTGGCAGTGTGCTGATACGAGCAATAAGAATGACATGTCAACCTAACTTGACGGAGATAGATAACAATGCTTGCTTCATCCTTTTATTAAAAACATTTGATAAAATCAAATTTTTGAATATCTCTGGTTGTTGTTTTCCTGCAGTTATCCTTTAAACAGTTCATTTAATATGATAAATGCGAACCATTCTCCTGTTTTATGTTTAAGGAGGAACTTTTGTAAATTAGTCATGCTTTGATTTACTCTATATTGTTATTTTATTGGGATTGTCAGCTGGAGCTTCAAATATCAGTTTTTGGAGTCATTGTTATTACAGGTTTAGATAATTACATTCTAAAGCATTCTGTAGCAGTAGGACTCGACTTGCTGTTGGATTCACACTCCTGTTGTGACATTTGATTGTTAGTGCAGGCCTATTCAGATGCCTATTTAAAACTTGTCTACAAAGTGCTGGAACGATTATCTATTCTGCTTTGTCTAAAACAAGGTGAATATTTATAGAAATGCAAATCCCATACTGCTGCCAAGATGAATGAAGCCAGCGTTGTACTATTTGTGCCTTGGAATGAACAGATCTTTTTTGAAAGGAAATTGGTTTTGAGAGCATGTGTGTTTTTGCAGGAAGTGGGTTAATAAGTTTTGTTAGCTGCAGGCGCAAATAACTATTTGGAAACCTACTGTAATGCAATAACTAAAACCTGCTTCAAAAAAGAGGAAAATCAGATGCTTAACAATCCTCAGTGCCAGTATTCAAGAAAACTTCTGAAGGAGGGAGTAAACAGTTTTGATTTAGGTAAATATTTGATTGCTAGAAAGTAAGATGCCCTGAGGGATCAAATAAAATGTCTATTTTGCTGAAGTTAAGGTACAGTAAAGGAACAGTTGTGTTAGTTGTGGCCTTGGGAATGAAGTGTCAACGGGGTCCTATTTGGGAAGCATCTCAGAAATACTGATTATTGTATAAGAGATAATAGGAACTGTCGATGCTGGAGAATCTGAGATAACAAGGTGTAGAGCTGGATGAAGACAGCAGGCCAAGCAGCATCAAAGGAGCAGGGCTGACGCTTCGGGTGTGGACAAGAAGGGTCCAGACCCGAAACGTCAGCTTTCCTGCTCCTTTGATGCTGCTTGGCTGCTGTGTTCATCCAGCTCTACACCTTGTTATCTCAGATTATTGTATTGTTAGGTTTAAATTAGTTTTACAGGAGTGTCAGGAACAATTGAGGATAACACTGCTGAACTTTGGGAGGATTAATTTAATTAAATTATAAAAGGATCTGGCCTGGGTACAGCTGAGTCAAAGACTGGAAGTCAAAAATGTTACAGAGCTGGGTAGCTTTTACAGAGAAGATGATTCAGGTAGAGCCTAGCGGCATTTCCACTTAGGGGGAAGGAAAGACAATCATGATCAGAGCTTCCCAGTTGACAAAGGAATCAAAAAGTACAATCAAGCAGAAGGAGGAGGAATGGATAGCGTATGACATCAACCAGCTTGATAAAACAATGTGGTATCCAGTTGATAAATGAAAAGGAAATGAGAGGTAAAGAAGTAGAATAGATTAGTGACCAAAGGTGTACTAATAGTGGAGGCAAAAATAATGATGATCATTAATCAGCACCTGGCATTGCTACTTATAAGGAAGAGGACTTTGCCAAAGCTACAATAAAAGAAAGATGCTGGAATTTTGGATAAAATGCAAAAATGATAGTAGAGTCATCAACAACATTTAAAGTAGGTGAGCATGCAGTATAGATGTGATGCCTAGTGGGTATAAAAAGTAATGAGTAGGTATTTTTATGGTACTGGATGGAATCTTCCAATCCTTCCCGATATGAGGTGGTGCCAAAGCACTAGAGAAATGCGAATATTAGGCCATTGTTCAAATAAAAGCGGATGATGAAATTGGTTCTCATAGACCCATCAGTTTAGTAATGATGATGGAGAAGGTTTAAGAAACAACAGTCTAAGCGAAAATTAATAGCAAGTTATGCACAAATGGACGAATAAAGCAGAGCCAGTTTGGATTTGTTCAGGGCAAATCATACTTGACTGTTCTAATTGAGATTTTGATGAGGTAGCAGGGATGGTAGTTGAGGGCAATGCATTTAATTTTCAAACAGCATGTGATAATATGTCACACATTAGTCTTGCAAGGAAGTTTGAAGCTGCTGGGGTAGCAGGAGCAGCAAAAGGATGGATATACAGCATCTTTTTAACTGAAGGAAGGTAGTCAGTTGCATGAGCCAGGTTCAGAATGAGGGCCATTGCTGTTTTTAATATACAATTAACAGCTTGGATATGAATTTACAGGTTACACTGTTGAAAATTATAGATAGTACAGAATTTGGAAATATCATAAATAGTGAAGTGATGGATGGAGGTGATACATTTACTCGGAAGTATGAGGATCAAGAATGTATACTAAATGGGTAATGTTAAAGTATGAGAAGAGAGAGCTATCAGGATATTTATGCACTTATCAGAAAAGGTGGTTGATCAGCAAAGCAATTAATAAAGCAAAGGGAATCTTGACTTTTTAAAAGTAAAGGCCTAAAGTACAATTGCAAGCAGGTTGTGCTGAACATATGTAAAACAGCTCATTCAACTTCAGCAAGGGTACTGTGTCCAATTAAAATAACCAGCAACAGTGAGTATAGTAACGATCATTCTTGTTTAATTTGAGACAACCTAGATTTAAGCTCTCAAAATTAGGAGGCTTAGCTATGAATCTGTTTTTGAATAGCTATTTGGAACTTCGCAAAGCCTGACCTTAGTCCAAATGACAGGTAGACACTCTTGTCCTTGGTCATGTTTTTCCCATTCTTATCATAAATGGTGACCCATTTTCACTGCTTTCGTAAGCATGTTGATAACACTGAACTATTATTACTGCACCTCTTTATGATCCTTGCCATGGTATTTTTTTAGATCAAAACAAGAACTTTGATACTTAAACTTGTACACTTAACCCTTAATTAGTTAGGCCACTTTCCTACAGGAATTGATTGGCAATGTTTACTGAGAGTATTGTGGAATGTGTACCACAGCATTAACAGCTTACTATAGAATTTGAGATGCATATTAGCTGTGTATACTGTGGAGACAGTATCACTGTATTAACTGTGTATACTGAGGAGTCTACATTGTAGCATTGACTGTACATGCTGGTGAATCTAGATTGCTGCTTTACTTCTGAATACAAGGAAGCGTGTACTCCCATTAACAGCATATGTGAAGTCTGTATCAGATATTAACTGCAGTGTCAAAATTGCAGTATTAACTGTGCATATTGCGGAGACTGTATCTCAGTATTAAGTCTATGTACAGTGGAATTTGCATTGCAGTATTACTATGGATTTTATGTGGAATGCAAACATTCATTGAACTAATCGCATCCAAATCTTCTTCCTCCGATATAAGCAAATGTTCTTTCATTATTTGCAATAGATGTCTGTTTTGAAATGCTTTCCCCATACATTCATTTACATTAAAATTGTTCAGCATACAAAATCCAGCTGCTTAAATTTGCTGAAACTTCTTAAAAGAATTTAGATCACCAGAGTTCTGCTGCCCAGTCAAATACAGCTCGGGAAAAGTATATATCGATCTATGAGTAGCCAGTTTCCCAGCTTTGAGAAAAAAGTTTATTTTTGCAAGAGACTGTTGAAAATATAATACTCTCATTGATGAGAAATTTGTTTCTTGCATGTCTAAAGAAAGAGTCAGCTGCTGTCCTTCTTGCTACTTTAATTGTTAACCATTTGAGTGACAAGGAGAATAAAATATGTCTGTACTCAAGGAGAAGCCACAAACAGAAGACAGAATTAACGTTCTGTTTCTGTACCCTTCGCACAGAGCCTCAGTTCCTGAGAGTGTTGGTTGAAGAACAGAGGGACAGCTGTGATTCTGCTCAGATCACTTATCAAACTTTTTCAGTTGCAATTCATCATGAATGATGCTGTATATTGTGAGTGTGTGTGGAAATGTCCCTATGGTCTATTCTTACAATCATTAGACAATTCTTGAAAACAACTGATTTTGCTTGTCATTTTCTATAGATATTAGTTTATGTAACATAGACAACAAATAGTCACATTCTGTTGAGATAGTTATCTTGAATTTATTTACAACACTAATTATTTACAGGGCTCCACTACCATAGACATACACACACGTTATGGCTTCTGTGCTTATTAACGTTGCTGTACATTACACACACACAATCAACTATCTCACTGACTCCATTTTGCAGAGAAAGTGACTGAAGATGAGCCATGTGTCTTTATCCTAGAACATCACACGCTGTGACGTCATGTAGCTGTTGTAAATATACAGGCCTGTCTGGTCGAGAAGCCAGACCATAATACAGCTCCCTCATTGTGTGCAGTAACTTGTTTGTGCTATAGCTACCAGCTTCTACATTGGAAATAATTTATTTTTCCCCAGAGTATAGTTCTGCACATATGCTGGACTCCTCACCTATTGATTTAAATTTAAGTGTTTCAAGGTCATGAGCAACAGATTCTATATTCTCTAAAGATTTCAAGGAAATGTAGATAAGTTAGAATGCAACGTGGACATCATTAGATATAGCAAATTTCAATCACACACTGAGGTACATTCAATGAGGTGCAAAGCTGAGCCCTTCAAGGGTGTGTTAGACCCTAATCCTTGACTTAAAATGCAAGTTCATTGACACTGTGAAGTGGAAATCTGTTCGTGGAAGTGATGTGGAGGTGCCGTTGTTGGACTGGGGTGGATAAAGTCTGAAATCACACGACACCAGGTTTTGGTCCAATAGGTTTATTTGAAAAGACAAGCTTTCAGAGCCGTGGCCCTTCTTCAGGTGTTAGTGGGAGAGGTAGTATCAGACACATTTATAAGTAAAAGATCGAACATTCACATCATTGATGAGGATGTACTAAACAAACCTAAGATGCTGGTAAATCTTTAATCAGTTGGAAGATTTTAATTGATTAATATGTACTTGTAAATTCCTGAATTTCTTTCAAGTCACAGTCCTGAGAGAACTAAAGATTTTATCAGTGTAAAGAAGACGTGACACTTTCGGTCAGACAATGCATGTGAGTGTGAGACCTTGTTTAGAATCTGTTTGTGTTTTAGTTTGGAGGCAGGCTGGTTTTATTTGTAACACAGGAATTTATAAAACACCATATTGACTGACTGTCAAGAAATTGTGTGCTTTTTGAACAAAATAACATGTATCTGCAAGTATAAATTCCCCCGTAGATTCACGTGTGTGTGTGTGTGTGGTCACCTGTAGTGCGACACGAACCCAAGATCCTAGTTGAGGCCGTCCTCATGGGTACCGCACTTAGCTATCAGCCTCTGCTCAGTGACCCTGCATTGTTGTGCACCCCGATGTCCACCATGGAGGATGTTTACCTAAAGATCTGAGGCTGAATGTCCTTGACCGCTGAAGTGCTCCCCCACTGGGAGGGAACTTTCCTGTCTGGCTATTGTGCGTGGTGTCCATTCATCTGTTGTCGTGGCATCTGTATGGTCTTGCCAATGTACCTTGCCTCAGGGCATCCTTGCCTGCAGCGTTTGAGATAGACAACGTTGGCCGAATCCCATGAGTATCATGCACAAGGCAGGTGGTGTTCCCATGTGTGATGGTCGTGTCCATGTCAAAAATCTGACATGACTTGTGAGGTTACCATGACAGAGTTGATGTTGTCCAGAAGGCTGGGTAGTTTACTGTGAACAATGGTCTGTTCAAGGTTTGGTGGTTGTTTGAAGGCGAGAAGTGGAGGCGTGGGGAAGATCTTGGCGAGGTGCTCATCGTCACCGATAATGTGCTGAAGGCTGCAAAAAACATGGCGTAGTTTCTCCACTCCTGGGAAGTACTAGATGATGAAGGGCACCCTATTGGACATATCCTGTGTCTGTCTTCTGAGGAGGTCGTTACACTTTCTCACTGTGGCAGATTAGAACCGGCGATCGATGAGTTGAGCATTGTATCCTGTTCCTTTGAGGGCATCCTTCAACACCTTCAGGTGTCCATCGTTTTCCTCCTCATTTGAACAGATTCTGGGTCTGCGTAGGGCTTGTCCATAGGGGATGGCTATTTTAATATGTTAGGGCGGAAGCTAGAGAAGTGCGACATCATGAGGTAATCCTTGGGCTTGCGGTAGAGTGAGGTACGGCACTGTCTGTCCTTGATGGAGATGCATGTGTCCAAGGATGAGACTGATTCTAAAGCGTAGTCCATGGTACGTCTGATTGTGGAATGAAACTTGTTGATATCACAATGTAGTTTTTTCAGTGATTCCTCACCATGAGTCGGGAAGAAAATGTCATCAGGGTATCTGATGTATCGTGTTCGTCAGAAGTTCTGTGCAGCAAAGAAGTTTTGTTAGAACCTGTGCATGAAAATATTGGAATACTGGGGAGCTGGATGAAGAACCGGTTGTCAAAGGTGAAGGCTTTGTGGTCAAGGATGAAGCAGATGAGTTGTCTGATGTCATCTGGAAATTAGCAGCTATTGGTATTGTGTCCTGAGGCTGTTGAAGTGATGCTGTTGTCGTGAGGGATGCCAGTGTAGAATGCCGAAATGTCCATTGTGATGAGGAATATCCCGGGTTTGACTTGTCCGTGTTGCTGAGTTTCTGTTAGAAATCCATAGTGTCGTGACAGAAGCTAGGGATTCCCTGTACAATGGGTTTTGAGATGCCCTCAATGTTGCCTGAGAGCTTCTCACATAGGGTCCCATTGCCTGATATGATGGGACATCCAGGTGTGTTGGCTTTGTGTATTTTTGGAAGGAAGTAAACGTCCCCAGTGCAAGAAGTACTTGGGATGAGAGTACGAAGCGTAATCTGAAGGACTGGATCAAAATTCTTGACCGGTCTGTCCTATTGATGGGTGTGTTCTTTGGTCGGATTGGCAGGTAGTTTTCTGTAGTGTTCCTGGTTGTTCAGCTGTTGGTATGCTTCCTTGCAGTAGTCTGTTCTATTCTGTGTGACAATGGTTCCTCCTCTGCTGGTTTGATGACAATATTGCGATTGGTCTTGAGAGCAAGGATGGTGTTGCATTGTGCCTGGGTGACGTTTTGCACTACCTTGTGAGTGCACCTGATGAATCTGGCGTTCACACATTCTCTGACGGCTTGAGCATAGCTGTCAAGCCCTGGGGAATGGCCCTCTGCAGGAGTCCAATTTGACTCCTTCTCTGCCCGCTCCCCCATGGATCTCTCCTTTGACTGATCCGGTTCATTGGTTGTCTCATTGGGGTCGCTGCTGACATCTTGGGGTTTGTGGAAGAATTCCCGGAACCTCATTCGTATGATGACTTCCACTGTGTCTGCCACGAGACCATTTTGGTGGGGGGCAGAAATTGAGTCCTCGGCTGAGAACCTCAATCTCGTCCAGTTGAAGAGTGTGGTCAGATAAGTTGACGATAGATTTTCGCGTGGTAGTACCACCTTCAACTATGGCACCAGGGGAGGCCTGGTTAATGCTGATGGTGATGCCAAGTTTCTCCAGTTTCTTGTTCTTGGTGTGCATGTAGGTGGTATAGTTCCATTTCCTCATCTCTTTGGCAGTGTCTCAAACTCTACAGCTGTATCTTGAGCACAAGCGGACTCTATTTCAATTTCAAGACTGCGGCGCTTGCAATAGAATTGGTGAACGAAATGATTGAGGAGTTTGTGAGAGGTGTGATGGTAAAGTCTCTCAGCTATCTCTCAGTGTTGTAGGGCAACTTGAGTGGGTTTGTGATCTGTAGTCCTTTTGGGATCTTTGTGCTTCCTTGCATTTCTTTAGAAACATGATATCTCTGTCAATATGCACGATCTTCTTGGAGATCCTCTCCACTTTGAGCCGGCAGTTGGTGATGTCAATGGTAGTCATGATGTGGAGGTGCCGGTGTTGGACTGGGGTGGACAAAGTCAGAAATCACACAACACAAAGGACTGAGGCTCTTAAAGCTAATGTTTCCAAATAAACCTCTTGGACTATAACCTTCAGTCATGTGATTTCTGACTTTCTTCATGAAAAGTTATCGTTGGGCAATCAATGCTCCCTGAAACGATTGCATCTCCACTGTGAAAGCGAATAACCACTTACATCTGTATAGCCTCTTTTATGACTTTAAGGCATTACAAAGTACTTTATCAACTGATCCATCTGGCTGGCAATTTAATCAAAGCATATCCATCAATTTCTTAAGCTAATTGAGATGAAATATCACTCTTGATGATCAGCATAAATTATGTAAATATTGTTGTATGAATAACTTCAGAAAGACCACAACACAATTAAATGTAAGAGCAGAAAGTTGTTATTTGGTCCACTGAGTCTGCTCCACCATTCAATGGGATCATGGATGATCTGATTTTATACATTTATTAGGAGCAAGAGGATAAATAGGGAAAGGTTTGGTCCACTCAAGGTGAAGGAAGGAATTTATATGTAGAGCCAGAGGAAGCGGGTGAGGTTTTTAATAAGCACATTGCTTCATTCACTCAGGAGAAGGACATGATGATGGTAAGAGAGATAATAGGTACTGCAGATGCTGGAGAATCCGAGACA
>JAHRHZ010000140.1:34035741-34055198 GCA_024137785.1 Ginglymostoma cirratum | reverse complement strand
GATGCTGCTTGGCCTGCTGTGTTCATCCAGCTCCACACCTTGATGTCTGTGATGATGGTAAGATTAGGTTGTTGATATTCTGGGGCATGCCAATATTAAGAAGGAGGAGCTGTTAGGTGTCTTGAAAAACGTTATGGTAGATAAGTCCACAGAGCCTGATAGGATCTATCCTATAATACTGAGGGAGGCAAGGGAGGATATTGCTGGGGTGTTGACAGAGATCTTTGTATCCTCTTCAGCCTCAGACAGAGTCTCACAAAAGTGAAGCATAGCCAGTGTTGTTCCTTCATTTAAGAAAGGCAATAGGCATAATATGGAAAATTATAGGCCAGTGAGCCTTACATCAGTGGCAGGGAAACTGTTGGAGAAGATTCTTAGGGACAGGATTTACACATGTTTGGAAAAGAATGGACTTAGTAGGAATAGTCAGCATGGCTTTGTGCATGGGCGGTCTTGTCTCACAAATTTAACTGAGTTTTTTGAGAAAGTGACAAAGATGATTGATGAGGGTAAGACAGTGTATGTTATCTATATGGACTTTACCAAAGCCTTTGACAAGGTTCCTCATGGTAGGCTGGTACAGATGAATAAGTTACATGGGATGCACAGTGAGTTGGTAAGTTGGATATAAAATTTTCTGTGTCAGTGACTCCAATGCCACTATATCTTTCTTTTAATGAGGGAACCAAAACTATTGATGGTTTTCTTCTGTGAACCTCTGAAGTTGAAAGCTGAACTTCTTGGCATTTTTGACGAACGATTTGGATTAAGTAGGACTTGCAAAGCTGATATTGGTTGTAATACATGAACATGTATCCTCCTATCTTTAGCCAGAGGCTCTCTGAGGAACTGGCCTAATTTACTCCTTATTTAGCAACTACACAACAAATGTCATAAAAGGAAATGACTCGATAGTCAGAGTTAGCGTACCGTATGCAATGTTTAACTCTAAACAGCCGATAAATTCCAACAACTAAATCACTGTAGATAGATCATCGACAGAATTAGATCGTTGTGATTGTGTTACCGCGAGAATCAGCCAATGTTAGACATTATTCTGTGAAAGCTTGGTTTGATTACCTTAGCCATAAAAATTATGAATCAGCTCCAAATGCCCACACTGTTAATTTGATCCATATTTTTCGTTACAGAATCATAATTCTCATAAAAGAGTTAATAGGACTTGTATCTGGTACACTTGTGGCTGTTGTATGTTTCAGTTTAGGCCACATATTCTGTCAGAAATAGCACTGTTGGTCACTCCTGTAAGTGATCTAAGTTTCTTCAGTTCAAGTTTTCTTTCTGTACTAATATCTAATTAGATGATAATGTAACTTTGGGGTGTCCCCTGTTCCTAGACGTGCTCAACCATATACGGATCAGGGACCACGGCAGCTAAGAATCAGTGAATGTTATCGGAACTTGCTCTAAATTCAGTTTAGGTTTCCTTTTCCAGGGAAAACATTTCTGTCAGTCCGACATGCGATTTGAATACGTGGAAGGCCCAAAGATCATGAAGCATGGGTTCTTTCTTTTGCTGGCATCAGGTCTTTACAAACATGCAGCAAATTAGGGTGAAGAAGGATGCAGTTACAATATATACATGGATTGAAGCCTGTGGTTTACATTGATTTGAACAATCCTTTGTCTGACCACTCTTTCTACTCATGAGGCCTCTTCTCCCAAAGAAACCATCTTTTCCAGAGATCGTCCATTCAGCTATTCCTGCTGCCCTTCCTCATCATCACCATCTGCTGCTGGAGGTTCTTTTTTATTCATTCATAGGATAAGGTCAGCATTTATTGCCCATCCCACAGGGCAGGTAAGTGTCAACCACATTTCTGTGACTCTTGGAGTCACATAGAAGCAAGACCAGGTAAGGATGGCAGTTTCCACCCCGAAAGGACATTAGTGAACCAGAAAGGTTTTTCTGACAATCAACAATGGCTTTATGGTCATCATTGGACTCTTAATTCCAGAATTTTTTACTGAGTTCAAAATCCACCATCTGCCATGCTGGGATTCAAACCCAGGTCCTGTGGTTAAATGGGTTAAAATGCCTGTTTAGCAAATAGAAGATCCTGAGTTCAACTCTCAGCAGTGTCTTTTGGGCAGCACTATGACCATCCACTCCAAGTTCTTCTTTAACCTAGATTGAGATTTCCTGAACTCGGGCACCAGGCAGGCAATACGAACTTCAGATAACAAGGTGTGGAGCTGGATGAACACAGCAGGCCAGGCAGCATCAGAGGAGCAGGAAAGCTGACGTTTCAGGTCTGGACCATTGTTCAGACCCTTCTGTGATCAGTTTGCTCATGATTGCATCATGGTGTTATGATCAGTTTGCTCATCCACTTTACAGTCCCTGCTGTTGTCTACACAGGGAACAGGAATCTCAAACCTGTTAGACAAGCTCAAGGGCTTAGGGTCCTTCAGCACTACCTATGGATCCCTTGACCTGCCTCGCTCATAGTCACACCCTCCTGTCCCTCACCACTGACTGAATTTGAAGTGGTTAATCTAAGGGGTGTGACTGCCTCTTGAAACACAGCGTCCAGGTAATTCTCCCCTTCCCTGATGTGTCACAGTGTTTGAAGCTCAAACTCCAGCACATCAACTCTGAGCTGGTATTCCTCAAGCGACCAACACTTGTTACAGGTGCAGTTATTATGAACCACAGTGGGATTCACCAGCTTGCACATCATGCAGGTACAACACATTCCCTGGTCCCGCATCTCTGTTTTATTCACTTACTTCTCGGTTTGATTTTTTAAAAGATTCCTACTGGTCTTTTAGCTTGTAATCTAAAAATATTTCTCCTTTTTACCTTCTATCTGAAAGTAACTAATAATAAGCAGTCAAATTATTAGCTGCTACCAACCTGTGAACTTAAGGATTTCCTGTGAAGTCACTCTTTCTTTTGTGCTGTGTCTCCAATCCTGGGTTTCATTTTTCCTGTAAAATTTTATCCTGTAAAAGATTTACAATCTATGAACCAAAAAAGCAAGCAAAGAGCATCTCTTCCCCTGTGCACCAAAGCCCCATGCTACTCCCGGGTTCCCTAAACTATATATTCACTTGGATTGTGTCTCACTCCGGATGTGATCTCTCCTTCCTGACTGTGCACAGATTACTGGTCTTACTTCCTTGATTAAAATTTGTCATCCCAGTAACTGTATAAGTGAATATGAAGATTTCCATAATCCCAGCAGACTTTAGCTAATGCAGAAATTGAATCCACACTGTTGGCATGACTGTATCACAAACCAGCCATCCAAACTGAACAAAACCAGTACACAGGCTGGAGGTTTTGGAGGACAAAAAAAGAAAATTGGTAGTTTAATTTGAAGATCTTCTTATTTCCAGAAGTGTCCTTAAACAGAGAGGCAGCTGACTTGCTCACATTTGACATCAGTTATATTCAGTCACTTAGGATCAGGGAATGAAGTCACCTTATTTTTCTTATTTTCTATAGAAAATTCAAATACCATGAAGTATGTTATGTGGTAAAATGATCAACATTTTGCAAAATTTCTCAAAGTAGCGGAAAATTTTCTTAACTGACACACAGCCTGCAGGAAAGTGGGACCATTGCTATGAAGACTTTACATTAATTTTTTTATTTGGGTGTTTGTACTTTGCTGTAAAAAGACATATTTTATTGATTTTTTGCACTTATCAGGACAATTTGCAAAAACACTATTTAAGGGAAAAAATTTACTTTCATGCTCTGAGAAGTGAGGACTGATTGGTATGCAAGTAGTAGAGGTACTGCCATGGAAAATGTAGCAGTTAATGGTGACTGACAGTTAATTGACCAACATTTGTTTACAGTTTTAACCAGGCAGGTCAACACGCTTTGCCGTAAGAAATGAACCAACAAATGGCTGCCACCTACAGTATTTTGCTGAGGTGAAACATGTGCAGTACATATATATGTTCATTCAGAACAGAACAGGATCTCATGCAGTGATAGGACATGTAAGTGTGTCACATTGCAAGTCAATTTAACAATTTTAAATTGGTTACAAGTGTAAATTTGTAGCAAAAGTTGTTAATTGTGAAATCACATCTAATGTTAGATACTGTTGCAAGTTTTGCAAATGTCGGCTTGTTTGTTCTGATCAGCTGCAGTGTTATGCTCATTTGATACAATCCACCAATTTTTGGAACATACAGCCTACATACCTGACATCACACTGGCACTGAAATTCGTAAACCACGTTACTCATTTTTGGTAGACAGAATGTCTTTTTGGCTTGATGGCAGCGTTCTGTTTGTGGTAAAAATACCACTTGTGTTGCTGCTGCTCAAACCTTTAAGATAGCTTACCCTTCTAGAGTAATCTGGACCAAAAGTCTTGAAGCTATTTGAATTTACGTGGTATATTGAAAGATATCTCAACTAAGAGGTCAAGGAAGGGAAACTCATTTGACAGTTTCTTTTTAAATGTGATTATGAGTGCTGTTTGCAACCCATTAGGGAATGTAAAGAATTTCTTGCATGCAGCTACAGATTCAAATATAGCAATGTAATTTATACATTTTGGAAATATGCAACAGGTCAGAGATTAGGTGTCAGTCCATCTTCTCGCTCTTCTCGTGGAATCCAGCTGAGATGTTTATGAGGGATGGGCTGAGTGGAGATCTCACATCTATACCATTTATTTGGGTGAACATGGTCTTGTTAAAAATGAATGCAACAGTGTGAGTTCATAATTTTAATGTATACCCAACCACAGAGTGATAGTGGATCTAGATCATGATGATGTAGTCCTGTGCTGCAGATCTCTGTGGCTTCTTTGAAGGTTACATTAATGAATTGATTAGCAATGTGAGCACATCAACAGTCTATTGTTAGCGATATGCAAGTCCTGTATGATGTTTGCAAATGTAAATAATTTCTTTACTGTTTAAGTGGAAAACTTGCTGAAAACCAATTGTAGCAGTTCACCCAACTGTTTGGCCAGTTCTTGTTGTGCAGAATCAATTATGGGTAAGAGGTTAAAATGGCTACAGAAGACCTTAGGACTGATTAGAGAGAGATGACTGATGGTGAGTTTAACTTGAGAGTCACCATGCCTCCGGCACGGGACGAGGGTGAGAAGGTGGAACCTTCATGATAACCTCAGCCGGTGTGGGAATTGAATCCATGCTGTTGGTGTCATTCTAAATCACAAATAAGCAGTGAGGTCAGTTAGCTCCATTGGCTAAATGGCTAAGAGCAATGCGGAGGGCATGCATAGTTAGAGATGTTAAGGTTTAGGGTGTGTAGGACCACACAAGGAAGATGCTGCAGGAGTGTTAGAGCTTGGTCCTTGATATGAGCAGAGATAGAGTGACTGTGAGGCATCAGAGAGAAAATAGTGGCACTTACCTTGGCAGAGTGGAGAAGCTGACGTCCAGGTAGCTGAGCCTGCTTGAGCCTTGGCAGTAGCCTCAGACCAGACTGACATGGGGTTTGGTAGTCATGGCTTTCCTTTAGCCCCAGGATTGACAGTGAAGTCCCATGTAACTACGACCCAGTCCAGCAGGATACCCAGAAGCCTAGCTACAAAGTAGGGTGACAATAATCCCCCTATCTGTCATGCCCCCAACAAATGTGCATAGCAGTTCCAGACTGACAGTGCTTGTTTGAGTACACAATGAACTTTTAAAGATGGCGCAAGCACAAGGGATGCCAGTGAATTATGGGATACCCGTTGATTGGTGAGATGTTCGGGAGCAGCAAGATGGGCTAGAAATCGGGTGTGAGAGCTAACATGGGGCATGGTAGAGAATTAATGCGACGAGTTTGGTAAAATATGATGAGGGAACTCATTAGACCTCATGATGATAAACCCTTCAATAAACTCAATTGTAACTCGGAGTTAAACAAAAAATCTCAGCACTCAACATATTCCACAAAGATGGAGGGCTTTGTTTTACAACAAATTAATAATTTTGTATTTATTTAAATCCGTTTAATTGTTTTAGTCTAAATTAAGTAACTGAGTAAATGAAATTTGCCTTGTGAACCACAGAGTACTGGGAAAAGGTTATGCACTCATCTCTGTCATATCACTGTCCAGATAGAAGGCTATGGTATGGGCTGCCTATTCCATGTGTTCATTTTTTGTTGATATACTAAAAGCTGTAGCTGTCTGGAAGCTGTAGTTGGAGCCTTTGGAAATAATCAATATACATTCTGCTGTTTAAGACTTTCTTCAAAATAGATCGTATAACATACCATCCTAGTACAATGCAACAAACATCCTACTAGAATCCAACGAACAATAAAGAATCCCTGCAATGATTTTGAACATAAATTTTTATTCAATTTCTATTTGATTATACCATTTATTCTTTCCAGTGTAATTTCACAGCAAGATGAACCAAGATTTCTATTTCGATCAGATTATTTGTAGATATTTTGAGACAAAATCAAATTTTAAGTTCGGTAGAAATAAACAGTCATTTATCAGTGGTTCAGTCAGGCATGAACATGACCCAGATGCAAATAAAGTCCTTAAAACTTCTGGGATTTATGGAACTTGTATTTATTTATAACTTTAAAGACCAAGGACATATAAATGATGAATCATCTCGTGAATGGATTAAGTTTTTGACCTCCCCAAGATAATGTTCATTGTAAAGGTGAAGCTATTAGGAACTGTAGTTTATTGACACTTAAGGGAAATATACTGAATGACAGAACATCAGTAAGCTATTAACTGACCAATCTTGCATTCAGTGCGAGTGTTCTGTTGCTGGAAGAGTGAAGTACAGAAGGTGACATTTTGTTTGGGCACATGTTCCGGTGTTCAAGCATTGGCTTTGAGCTACACTTCTAGTAACTGTTTGAGTTGAGAAACATTATAATTGTGCCCTTTTGCTTGAGGTTGTGAGTCGTCCTTCTGTTAAGAACACTCCATGCAGGAAGTAGCTGCCTTATTTGAAAATTACAAAAATGAACAGATTAAATGTTGTTTAATCATTTGCCACATAAATTCTAATTAATAATTAACAAGTTATTAACAAACGTGTGTTAAAATTAAGTGAATATTTCATAACATATCTCTCCATACTAATATGGTTATACTTGAGGTAATTAAATTCAAGCAACACTTGAGGTGGGAGACGAATATTGATATGATTGGAAGCTTTCTCATAAACACTAGATAGGAAAAGCTGTCACAAACCTGTGAGCATTGACTAAGTAACTTCCTAAAAATAATCAGATCCTGACATTTTTTTTGTATTGTTTACTTTGATTAGATTCCCAGCATGTTACTACATTCAATGTCCCGGCCACTAATCTCATGGCTACACTGAAATTGTTCTTGCATTACCTACATGTTGCTTCATTAGAAAGAGAACAGATGTGATAATCATGCATTCTTTTCACAGGCCTGAGGATGTGGGGCGTGGTATAACTAACACTGTTTTGTTAATAAATGAAGTGACTTTGATTTTATTGAGCTAATTGGCAGTGGGAAACAGGATGGAGATTGGAGTCATTGCTGGTTGAGATATACATTTTGATGTAGGTGAAGCAGAAAAGCTGTAGCGAATGTGTAAGGAGCTACGGGGGAGACAAGTGTGACCATCCCCTGACAGCTGATCTTTGACTCCGTTGCAACAAGCATCTGTAGCAGAGCTAACAGCGAGTGATGACATCAAGCATTCTATTTGCTACTGTTTTATCTTTTCACTGATTTGTTCCTATGCTGGATTGTCAGGTGTCATGAAGAGAACATAAACAGGCAAGGCGCAGGGTTATTGATAGTTGCTTTTGATAGCTATTTTCATACTTACTTGGTTCCTTGTTTTGCCTTTTTTCTCTATTTTTGTCTGGGAGGTGATTCTTATACTGCCACTGGGAACGTTGGTAATATTAATAAATGAGCTGTACGCATTCAGCAATAGACCAAGTGCATTTAAAAATATGAATTAGCAGCAAAAGTCTGCCACTCAGCACTTTGAGTATGCTCCCCCTTTCGTTAAGATCATGGCTGATCTGATTATTCCACATTCCAATCTTCCCTGGTAACCTTTCATGCCCCAGCTTATCAGTAATTGAACTGCCTTAAAAAGAATTCTGCTTCCACCAAAGTTTGAGGAAGGGAGCTCCAAAGTCTCATGACCAACTGTGAGGGGGAGAAAGTTCTCCTAATCTCTGTCTTATAGAGGTAAGTACTTATTTTTAAACAGAGAGCCCTAGTTCTACATTTGCCCATAACAGGAAACATTTTTCCACATGCACCTTATCAAGACACCTCATGATTTTTTGTTTCAATCAGTTTGTCTGTTATTCTTCTTAACTCCTACAGATACAAGCTAGGTTGCCCAATCTATTCTCATAAGACAACTCATCCGTTCCAGGTGTTTGTCTAGCAAGACATTTCTGAATTGGTTCTAATACATTTATATCATCCTTAAATTAAGGAGACCAATACAGTACACAGTACTCTAAATATGGTCTCACAAATGAGCTATATAAATAAAACATAACCTGTCTTTCTGTTCAATCCTTCCACAAAAAAAAATGCAATTAGCTTTCTTAATTACTTGCTGTATTAACCTTGGTGGTTCATGCAGTAGGACACCAAGATCCTTCTGCACCTCAGAGCTTTGAAATCTCTCATGATATAGATAATACGTATCTTCCTTTTATTCTTCTTTCCAAAAATGGGCAATTTCACATTTTCACACATTATATTGCATTTGCCAAATTTTTGCCCACTAACAACTGATCTATTTCCATTCGTAGCATTCTCATGTGATCTTTATAACTTAACAAAGGTTCCATCAGAGTGGAAATTAGCAAATGTAACCCCTGTATTCAATAAGAGAGAGAGGCACATATAGGATACTATAGGCCATTTAATTTCACATCTATCATGCGGAAGGATTGACCATTAAAGAGGGATAGCTAGGCACTTAGAAAAACCACAAGGCAAAAAAAATCAGCAATAGGCAGCATGGTTTCATGAAAGGGAATCATGTTTAACTAATTTATTATTCTTCTTTGAAGGAATAGTATGGCTGTGGATAAAGGGGAGCCTGGAGACTTACAATAGTTGAATTTCCAGAGGCATTTGATAAAATGCCACAACAAAGGTCATTGCAGAAAATGAAAGATCATGATATAGAGGAAAACTTACTAGCATGGATAATCCACTGGCTGGCTGGCAGAAAATAGTACATATAAATAGGTCTTTGTCTGATTGACAGGATATGACAAGTTGTGTCCTGTAGGTGTGTGTGCTGGGGCCTCAACATTTTATAATTTACATCAAATACTAAGATGAGGACTGAAGTAATAATCCAGGGATTGTTGCCTCTGAGGTTCTGCAATTTGCTGCTAGCTCCTCATAATCACTATCTTTCTAGTTGAAATTCTTTCTGGATCCATCCTCTGTCATTGGTACCGTATGGAATCTGACCATGAAATTTTGGTGCTATTCCCACTGTAAGGACAACTCCAGCTCTGAGCAGGTGTCCTGAACTTTGGCAGCAACAGGCATCACAGCCTTCTGGATTATGCTGTCCCATACTATCACTATATTATTTTTTTGCTTATCCTCTACTTGAATGGCTTCCTGTAACATGGTGCCATGGCCAGTTACCTCATCCACTCTGCAGCCCTCACTTTCATTGGTAAAACCTGAAAGAACCTCAAACCTGTTAGACAATTACTGAGGTTCCTGCAGTTCTTCCCTCTGTGTCTTCTTATCTGCGTTAGCCACTGTCACACCCTCCTTTCCTTGACCAGTGACCAAATAAGAAGACCCTTACGTAAGTGGGTGTGATTGCCTCTTGGAGTATTGTGTCGAGGGAACATTCATCCTCCCTAATATGTCATGGTGTTGGTAGTTTGCCCTCCATCTTGTAAACTACATGATCTGGAAACATTTACTGCAGCTGTGTTTGCACTGGATCAATCTGGCATCTAGGGGCTTCTACATTCTTAAAATATACTTTACCATCTGCCATCTTTATTGTGTTAGGGTGAAATTAGGGATAGGTAGGTAGGTATTCAAATTGACAGAATGTGACCAAAAGTGTCCCACAAGGATCTGTGCTTAGACCTCAATTATTCACATTATTTATTAATGATGTGGATAATGGCATAGAAAGTCAAATATCGAAATCTGCTGATGACACAAAATAGGCAGCATTGTAGAACATGCAGATGATAGTGTAAAATTACAGAAGAATAATGATAAACTAAGTAAATGGGCAAAACCGTGGCAGATGGAGTTCAATATAAGCAAGTGTGAAGTTATCCAAATGAGTAAAGGATAGATCAGAGTACTTTCTAAAAGGTATGAAGTTAAATACAATGGATGTCCAAAGAGATGTGGGGTCTAGGTGCATATATTTTTAAAACATTAGGAACAGGTGCAGAAAGTAATCAAGAAAGCTGGAGCACAAGGGTACAGAAGTTATGCTGCAGTTATACAAACCCCTGGATAGATCCCACTTGGAGTACTGTGAGGAGAACTGGACACTACACCTTAGGAAGGACTTATTGGCCCTGCAGGGAGTACAAAGAAAGTTTACAAGATTGATACCCGGACTTCAGGGGACAATTTATGAGGAAAGTTTATACAAGTTGGGCCTGTTTTCTCCAGAATGTAGAAGGTTAGCAGACGATCGCATCGAAGTCTTCAAGATATTAACAGAAAAAGACAGGGTAGATAAAGAAATTCATTACTCTGATTGAGAATTTGAGGACTATGGGGCATAGTCTGAGAATTAGGGCCAGACCATTCAGGAGAGATGTTAGGAAGAACTCCGACATACAAAGGGTGATAGATGAAAGGAATGCTTTTCCAAAAATGGCAAAGGATGCTGGATCTGTTGTTAATTTTAAATCCGAAATAGAGCAATTTTTGTTAAGTGAAAGTTTTGAGAGATATGGGCAAAAGGCAGAGATATGGAGGTGAGCCACATATTAGCCATCATCTCACTGAATGTGAAACAGGTTTGAGGGGCTGTATGGACTACTCCAGTTCCTCTGTTGCTAATTAATTATATGATTATTTGTTAAATTAATGTCTCCTCTTCTTATCAATTACTGTACTAACTTAAACCTTAGAGTCCAATAAACCTTACCATTTGGGAATCATATAAATAATTAAATCACTGGTTTCTTAATTCTTTTAGCGTCTTTTAAATGATTATAAGCTAGATAATTACAAGTTGTTTAAAAAAACATTTTTCTTGCAGTTTCAGCATTTCACAGACAGTCTTTAATAGTAGCTACTCACCAACCAGGCAACTCTTAAATTTTGTGTGATGCAATGTCACTTTAAAACCTTGCAAGTTTATCTATCTACCTTTGTGTATTGTTGGCAGGTCTGCCATTTTCTTGTACACTGCCACTTACCTGATACTGAGAAAGCATGTTCAACAGAGCTGAGCTTTGCTGGGTTGACTCTATGGTTTGGCTGGTGGATTTCCGCTTTCCAAAGGCAGAATCTACAGCCAGTGGAGTGGGGAACATGTAAATTGGATCCTACTACATGCAGAATAAAAAACAATCCCCAAAATGATCCAAACAGAACCATCACGCAATCCCAATGTTTGAGGAGAAGGGAGGCAAGTCTCAATGGGATGAGCAAGCACAGCGCAAAGATAGTGCTTCCTCGCACCCCTTGAACAATGATTTCATACGTAATGCTGACAACCAGATCTACAAGTTAAGATTTGCCTTAACATCACATGCAGGATAATACTAAACTAGACTAAGGTTGTCTCACTTTAACACATGAGGGGCCACATCCTCATCAGGTTTCTCAATGTCAGTGCCAGTGACAAAATTTAAGAAACAAATTAGAAACTTAGCTTGCTATTATCAAAACCACAAACTCACAGACACTTCTATGCTTTAAATGAGAAGACTGATTTATGCGGCTACATCACGGTGGAAGATGATATTCACACCTTTATCTTTCTGTCTCTCACACGGACACATGTTCACACACACGCTCCCACTCTTGCTCTCGCACACACTCTCATTTTTATGCAGGCACTGCCACAGATGCAATCTTTTTTTTTACCTTAACGGGATATTTGTACCTGATTAAGTAATTGGTGTGTTAGCTCACATAATATAAGAACTAGATATGAGTCACGTCATTCTGAAAGATTCAATATCATAACTCTGGTATCTAGATATATATACAGACATAGACACTGTCATGCCTGGGTTAGTACTGAGCAATTAAGGTACAAACTATTGCATTGTTCCCTCAGTATATCATGCTGCAGTGGCTTCAGTGAGGTAGAATTTGAAAGCATAATACAGTCAGGTTATATGCTATGATACAGCAATGATATTAGGAGTTTGTCGCTTAAAGGAATATTGCATATTAGCAATGAAACATAACACAGCAGCTGACACTCAGTCTTCTATTCATATACGCGCGTGTGTGAACTTTTGGTTTTGCACATGCACACAATCTTGCTCTCATACGTACGCATGCACTCTCACTCCCCCTATCACTTTCATTCTCTTTTTCAGTCTCAGTCACTCATGATTGGTCAGCCAAAACACAAGGTTTGGAGATTAATATAATTGAGGGGAAGTTTTGATGCTGCAAAGTTCCCACCCTGTCTCGCACTTCATTGTGCCAGGTCCACAACTGCTACTCCTTGTGGCCTTGCCAATGCATTCTGCCATTCCAACACCATTATGAGCTGGCACCTGCATAGAAAGAAGAGCCTCATCTTCACCCTCCCATATCGCTGATTCCCTACTGTCAGTCTCCAGGCTTCAAACTGACCGACACCACTGGCCTTTTCACTTGAGCTTAGGTGCTTTCCCAATTCCAAAAACTATGTCTCAGGAGAAGATGTCTGTATTTGGAGGATTAGCTCCTTGCAGAGCCCTCTGCTTCCCTTTATTTGGAATACCACTCTGCAGGCCTAATTGAAAGGCTTAGTGAGCTGCACCGTGACCCACAGGTATATTGAGCCTGTCAAGCCTACACAATGAACAGTTAGGCCCCTGCTGGACAGTCATTCCTTGGAATAACCGGAGAATCCACCAACATGGATCGCAAGGCTCACAAACATTTCCAAAAGTAATAGAAGCCTTTTGTTTTCAAAAGCTGTGCAGTGGTACAGTTTAGAAGGACAACTGGTGTTCTGTTTTCTCCCATTGATAATCTCATGCCAGAGCAGTGCACTGCATTTTGGAATCTCAGCTCAGTAGTATTCTTTGAATATCTTACGTTGAAATGCTAATTCCAGAAGCACAACTTTTCTAAAGTAGATTTTTACGTGCAGTTCCCGAGCATGTATTTTGAAGTGCAGTCTGTAGGTGTATTCATTTTGTAGAGCACTCTAGCATAGCACTTGCAGCAGTGAAAACCTGAGGTGCTGCACGTTGGTGCTTAATAAGTCCAGAGCCACTGCTGCTATTGACTAAGAGTCGTGATTTTCCTGGCTGCCATTCAGTATATTAATGAAGTGCCCATGATGTAGACAGCAGTACTCTGACTCCAAATCCTTTTTGTAAAATGGTTATGAGAAATGTAACCTTTTCTTTGTAATTTGTATGGCATAACTTTATTGATCTGTTCATCTGAAACCAGATAGTATAATCGAACAGACATAGTAAACCAGATATCCCACAGCCAATCAGAAGGCAAAACAAAATACTGTGGATTTTGGGAATCTGAAATAAAAATAGAAAATTCTGGCAGTGTTTTGCTTGGATCATGTATTTTATTGAGGACTTGATATATTGTCAAGGGCTTTGGGTTGGAAACACAGCATTGGGGTCAAGCGTGTGTATAATAGTCATTTGGCTGTGATTTTCCCTGAATTGACCAATTCATGGTTAGAGGCTCTTCAGCTCAAGAAGGTGCAACAGCCTGCCATTCAGGTAAAAGAGAGAAAGAGAAACAGTACTTCTGTCTTAAGGTCCTTCTCTGCAGCTTTGAGAAGTTTTAACTTAAAATAAACCTCTGCAGCTAGGATCCCCTCCATGGTGTTGCCTGTGGCCACGTCTAAGGCTAGGCAAGTGAGGAGGTACAGGAGTCTATTTGGTACAGAGGTCTCTAGCCAATTCCAGAGATAACAAGGTGTAGAGCTGGATGAACACAGCAGGCTAAGCAGCATCAGGGGAGCAGGAAGGCTGACGTTTCGGGCCCGAAACATCAGCCTTCCTGCCCCTCTGATGCTGCTTGGCCTGCTGTGTTCATCCAGCTCGACATCTAGTTATCTCAGATTCTCCAGCATCTGCAATTCCTACTATCTCTAGCCAATTCCAGTCAGCTTCTGGTTATCAGTTTTCTTAAAGCATTAATTTACCACAATGTTTTCCACTAAATGCAGGCATATACCCTTCTGAACATCATCTTGCTTCCAGGAAAATTGCTCTGGGGCGGGTTGATGCTGGCAAGGGGTGTAAATCTTTGTGCCTGGATTCTGCATTCATCCCCAAAGTCTCAGTCCAGTGTACAAAATCCAAAAAGGTCTTTCACGACCCATCTCCATTATTAGAAAGGGGTACTACAACACTAGCTAGAGCTTTTCTTTTTTCTGAACTGACTCTGCAGGTAATTCTAGCTTTCTATACATGAAAAACACTTGAAACCACACGGCAGAGTATCAGTGGGACTGACTTTACCTAAAAAAAACTGACTGAAACTGATGAGCTTCTATGAACTTCATGAAAAAGTGTAATAACTGAGCATTTTTTGTTTGACTTCAAATATTTTGTTACTGAGAGCAATAAATATCAGGCAGATTTTTCCATAAAACGTAGTCTATGCTAACATTGATATGAATGACTTTTGACCTATATTTCAGCTTGATGACCTTTTTCAAGAACAACAATGCATTGGTTCTAACTAATGCTCTACTTGTCCCATTCTTACATTTATGTGCATATCTTAAAACTAATTAATGTTGGAGCTTTCATCTCGTTCAATGGATTTGAAGTGCATTATAATATTCCGAGAGAAGATCACCTATAATGCTGTTTGCTATTTTATCTCACGCGACTGATGCTGAATCTGTGAGGAAATTAATTCGATCTCTGATCTCCAGAGGCATATTACTTTCAAAATCTCTTTGGAAATCAGTCCCAAGATTAGGTTGAAAAAGTTTGAAATGTTGACACTTGGGTTTGGGGTTATCGCTTTCCTGCATTTTAGTGGGGGTACAAATTTGTTTAAGGAATGGGTTAATGTCTCCATTAGAATAGGGAGTAGAAGAATGTCTGTGAACTATGTTAATCATTCATTTTCTGATTTCACAAGTGGTCATTTTTACGTTCATATCCCTACTTTATTGCCCCTGGTCAGTTTCAACTACAGTAAATGAGTTACTAGAGGAAATTCTGTTACTCGTATAAGCTTAAACATTTATAGCTTACACTTTATTTTTAAAAAGTCTTTTCAGAAAGTTTGTTTTATACTCTGCATAATTAAAGGATAAGCCATTTATAAAGAATGGATTTCACTGCACATGATGTAATGGTTGAATCTTCCACAATTAGATGGTTGTGCTGATTCCTACTGTATAAGCCATCTATTATCACAAGCCAATCTGGGGAGCTGATGGCCTGGTGGTATCATCACTGAGCTAGTAATTCTTAGGTATCCCAGGTAATATGACCTGGGTTCAAATCCTGCCATGGCAACTAGTGAAACTTCAATTAAAAATCTGGAATGAAATGTTTAATAATGACTGTAAAACCATTGCAAATTGCCAGGAAAAAACTTAAGGAAGGAGACTGAAGTCCTTACCTCGCCTTGCTGACCTGTGATTCCAGATGCACAGCAATGTGTTTGACCTTTAGATGCCATCTTAACTGACCCAGAAAGCCACTCTGCTGTACCAGTCACTAAAAAGTCTCAAAAACGAAATGAAACCGGACAGACCACCTGGTATCAACCTTGCCATTGGAAACAGCACATATAGCCTGGTTAACCCCATAAGGTTCTCTTTGCTAACGTTGGGGGGTGAGTGCCAAAATTGGGAGAGCTGTGCCACAGACTATACCGTAAGAAAAGGCCAGAAGCAACAGGAATCGGGGTAGGCCTTTCAGCCCTCTAAGCCTGTTCCATCGTTCAATAGGATCAGGGCCAATCTGGTATTCCTTATGGTTGCAGAGATAGTAGGAACTACCGATGCTGGAGAATCTGAGACAACAAGGTGTAGAGCTGGATGAACACAGCAGGCCAAGCAGCATCAGAGAAGCAGGAAAGCTGACGTTTCGGGTCTAGACCCATCTTCAGAAATCTTCAGAAATCAGCTACAGGAGATGAGGAGGAGTTTCTTCAGCCAGAGACTAGTGACCCTGTGGAACTCATTGCCACAGAAGGCTGTGGAGGCTAAGTCATTAAATGTACTTAAGACAGAAATAGATAGGTTTTTGATTATTAAGATGATCAACAGCTATAAGAAGAAGGCAGGGGAACGACGTTGAGAAATATATCAGTTATGATCAAAGGGCAGAGAGGACTTGATGAACAGAATGACCTAATTCTGCTCCTTTATCTTATGGTTTTATGGATTTTAATTAATACTTGTCTCTTCAACCAAACAATTTCCAATTTGTGGTCATGCCAACTTGTGTCACAGTGCCAGATTTTGCTCCTATGAAGAACATTGGTGTTTTCAATTTCATGACAAGTGCTAAATAAATACATTGTTTCGTCTGCCGATGAGTTGAATTTGGATCTCACGCACTGAGTACATACAATTACATGGACAATGTTTGAAAATTTAAATTGGACAAGCTTTCTTTACAGAGGTCCAAGGAAATAATTTGACCAAAACAATTGTATGTTTCATTAAAGACATTACTGAAGAATACTTAAAACCCACTGTGGCTTGACTAAAAGTTGGACTTCCTCTCAGATAATGTCTTTTTCCATTAATCCAAGGAAGCAACTGGATTTTCTTATTACATTGCTTGTATTACACACCTAGGCTTTAGATCTCCTGCGTTAGCTTGTTTCTGGGAAGCTTCCCCAGATTAGTGACTGTTTCCATCTCAAATGTAGGCCAGGTTAAGGCAAGCAGACCTGAAAGCCAAAGTGTAGAGTGCAGTAGGGGCAATGGACAAATCTTCACCTTCAGGGAAAGGAGGAGACGGATAGTCAAGAATATATTCACAGCTATGGTAGTCTCTGTTACAATCTGCAATAGCTTGTTTAATTTCTATTTTCATAGAACAATGGACTCAAGTCCATGTTGGCCCTCCTAAGGAGGGATTCACTGCTACTCACCGTTGCCTGTCCCAGTCCCCCAACATCCCACCCTCCACCTCTTTGAACATTCCTTCTCTATTATTATTTAGAGAAAAAAATAAAAATTACAGCACCATGGAGGCCACTGTAGCCATTATATCAATGCCTACTGAGAAACAAATCATCCAGCCTAATCCCATTTTACAGCACTTGATCCTAAGGCTATGGAACTTCAGGTGCACATTCTAGACACCTTTTAACTAAATTGAGGATTTCTCCTCTACTCCCTTTTCAGGCAGTGAGTTCCAGACCCAGATCCACCACCACTACCACACTCTTTGATGAAGTGACCAGAACTGCAAGCAGTTCTCAAGTTACGATCTAACTGGCGTTTAAACTCCAGCATAACCTAATGGGAATCACTGTAAAGACTTTTAAGGTCTCCGTTTGTTATTCTTCCATTCATCCACATATATATTAACAATTCAAACATCAGTAGCAATATGAGTGTCATGCATGTAAGTGATACTACATCTAATTAAAGCTGCTAGGGATGGAACTTGACTCAGATGTGAAGTCGGAAGAGATGTTAATGTATCAGTCACCAGCGATAAGTGCCACCTAAATATTTTGTCCCACTGGCTTCATTAGGAAGGAGTATGGAGCAATCCATGTTTAGTCAGCTGATGCAATTCAGCCTGATTTGTGCCCCTGCCTGAGTCCAATTTCATTCCCTTCTGTATCTTGAAATGAGTACTTAAATGGTAAACCTTTACGTTCAATCACTTTTTTGATGGCAGTTTTAGACAGGCGTTGTTGAATTAGCTGCTCTCTTCTCAGATTGTGATGGCTGGTCAGATGCAAAGCGAGGAAGGCAGTGGGATTAGGATCACTGAACTCATCATCTGCCATATTGTCCAGTAGCTTCTCATGGAGTGAAGTGACCAATGGCTTTTTGTTCTCAGCAACATATAGTATACACAATAAGGCATGTTTGGTGGCAATTTTAATTGTAGCTTTAAACAATGAGAATTAGGCAAGACATATAACTTTCCTAACAAATTAGTCATGCCTGGTCTCTTCCTCTGCATATCTTTAAACGAACACTCCTTTCAGAAATGTTTTCAATTGCATTTGGAAACCATTTATGTTATACACTAAGCTGATACTGATAGCCTGATAGCCACACTGGATGTTCTGGGAATACACAAACATATGTAGGCTACTCAGCCCTTCTGACCTGCTCTACCCTTCAATCAGATCATACCTGCTAAATATCTCAACTCCAATCATCTGCCTCAGCAAATTCCCAATGCTCCCTGTCTTGCAAGCTCCAATTATCATAAAATGCACAAACGTTTAGGGGAATGACTTGTAACTTTTAGTTCTATTACTTCATGCAAAATTGATTTTTCTCTTTTCTTCCAAACTTTCTGATTGTATATTGTGTCCTTTGCTGCTTAACCAGTTCATTGTGGCTTTTAATATTATATCAGGTTTGTTTGTTTGATTGGTTGCGCAATGATGCCAAAAAACGAGTTCCATATCAATGTTACCCATGGCTTAACATTCTTGCTCCTTAGTCAAAAGAATGTGATTTCAAGTCGCATTCCAGAAACCTGAGCACAAAGTCTAGACTGACACAGCAGTGTAGTACTGAGGAACAGCTGTACTGTCAGAAGTAACACTTTTAGGGTGACATGTTAAACTGAGGCTTCATCTGCTCTCACACAAAAGCAAAATTTCCATGGTATTTTTAAAGATCAGGAGCCTCCCTTCCCAACTTCTTCAATAACATCAATAAAACAGAGCACCCAGTTACAATCACATTTGTGGGATCTTGTCTCCTGGGTTTGCTAAACTGTGACCCAACAGTTCAATTACTTAACATTCTGTACAGTGCTTTTTGAATTCCTTTGGCCACGAGTGGCATAGAAATCATGGAAGTTCTTTCTCCCTACGAAAAACCAAAGCCATGTTTTAAAAATTCATTCATAGGATGTGAGCAACACTGGCTGGGCCAGCATTTATTGCCCATCCCTAGTTGTACTTGAGAAGGTAATGGTGAGTTGCCTTCTTGAACTGCTGCAGTCTATCTGCAGTAGGTAGACCCACAATGCTGTTAGGGAGGATGTTCCAGGATGTTGACCCAGCAACATCAAATGAATGCCGGCATATTTCCAAGTTAGGATTGTGAGCGGCTGAGAGGTGGTCATGTTCCCATGTATCTATTGCCCTTATTCGTTTAGATTGAAGC
>JAHRHZ010000140.1:33978961-34035341 GCA_024137785.1 Ginglymostoma cirratum | reverse complement strand
CCTTCTTCAGAAATGGGTCTAGACCCGAAACATCAGCTTTCCTGCTCCTCTGATGCTGCTTGGCCTACTGTGTTCATCCAGCTCTACACCTTGTTGTCTCTGGTATTCCTTATACCCACTTTCCTGCATTTTCCCTGTAACCCTTGATTCCTGTACTGGTTATGATTCCGTCTATATTAGCCTTAAATAGACACAAGGACTCTATCCCCACAGCTCTTCTCCAGAAATCCCCAGCATCATAGATGCCAGCTTCAACCATTTTGATTCACTTCTTGTGATCTCAAAAAACAATTGGAGACACTGGATACTACAAAGGCTATGGCCCCTGACAACATCCCGGCAATAGTACCGAAGACTTGTGCTCCAGAACTTGCTGCTCCCCTAGCCAAGCTTTTCCAGTGCATTTATAACACTGCCATTTACCTGACAATGTGGAAAATTGCCCAGGTATGATCTGTACATAAAAGGTAGGACAAATTCAACCTAGCCAATACCACCCCATCTGTCTATTCTCAATCATCAGTAAAGTGATGGGAGGTATCCTGAACAGTGCTATCAAGCTGCAGTTGTTCAGCAATAACCTGCTCAGTGAAGCCCAGATCAGGTTCCACCAGGGCCACTCAACCCCTGACCACATTACAGCCTTGGTTCAAACATGGGTAAAAGAGCTGAATTCCAGGGGTAAAGCCCCATTTGATTGAGTTTGGCATCAAGGAGCCCTAGTAAAATTAGAGTCAATGGTACTTGGGGGAAAACTCTCCATTGAATGGAGACATATGTGGCTCAAAGGAAGATTGTTGCGGACGTTTGATATCAGTCACCTCAGCTCCAGGGCGCCTCTGCAGGAGTTCCTCATGGTTAGTGTCCAATCATCTTACTAACATAAGGCTGACAGGTCTGCATTTTTCTGTTTTCTCTCTCACTCTCTTCTCCCTTTCAATCCATAGGAATCATTCCAGAATCTATAGGATTTTGTAAGGTAATCACCAATGCATTGATTATCTCTATAGCTACCTCCTCCAGCCCACTGGAATGTAAATCATTCGGTCCTTTTACCAGTCCCACTAATTTCTCCAGTGTAATCTTTTTAACTAATGCTAGTTTCCTTCAACTCTTCATTCTCCCCTGCCACTTGGATCTCTAGATCTAGGAGATTTCTTGTGTCTTCTTTAGTGAAAACAGACACAAAATAATTGTTTAGCTTCTCTGCCATTTCCCTATTCCCCAATATAAATTCTACTGACTCTGCCAGTATTAACCCACATTTGTTTTCACCAGACATTTCCTTTTACATCCTTTGAAGCTTTCAAAGTCTATTTTTCTGATTTTTGCTAGATTGTTTTAAATTCGATTCTTCCTTTCCTTATCTGCTTTCCTTAGATAAATTTCCCAACTATTTTGGCAACTTTATAAGCCTTTTCCTTCAATTTTATACAATCCTGAAATTCTTTTGTTAGCTGCAGTTGACTGACCATTTTTGAGATTTTGTACCTTGAAGAAATATATAGATTCTGTAAACTATGTAATATAGTTATTTAAAGACTATCCATTGCCTATGTTCAGTCATTCCTTTTAATATATCTTTTGCCAATCCACCTAAGCCAATTTGTACCTCATGCCTTCAGAATTTCCCTTATTTAAATTTAACACCCTTGCTTCAAGATATATTACCTTACTTTCAAACATTGTCTAAAATTTTATCACATTGTGATTAATCATCCTGAAAGTTTCTTTACAATAAGATTATTAATCACACTTTTTTTCATTACATGGTACTAGATCTGATTCAGCATTTCATCCAGTTCCAATTTCGGTTATTCCTCCAGTTCCCATCCTCTTCTCAAATTAGCTTCAACCTCCCCAACAACACTAGTAAATCTCCCTCAAGGATGTAGTCCCAGTTCCATTATGGTGTAACCTATCCAGTTTGTATAGATCCCACCTGCCCCACAACTGGTCCCAATTCCTCAGACATCTGATGCCTTCCCTCCTGTGCCAGTTCTTAAGCCATATATTCAACTGATCAATCTTTTTATCCTTATGCTCAATAGAATGTAGCACTGGGAGTAAATCTGAGATTACTGCTGTTGAGGTCCTACTTTTTAATTTCCTTCCTGACCCTGAAATTTGCTTCCAGGACCTCATCACTCTTCCTTCTTTTGTCATTGATACCAATGTGGACCATGACTTCTAGCTGATCCCTTTCCCCCACAAGAATGTCCAGCACTACACAGTGACATGCTTCACCCTGGCATCAGGACAGCAGCACACCATCCTTGTGTCATGTTCACTGCCACAGAAATGCCTGTCTGATTCCATGAGTATGGAATCTCTGTAACTATTTCTCTACCATTCTTCTTTCCCCTCTCCAGTATAGTTGAGACACCATCCTGCCACGGGATTAGCTGTGGCTGCACTTCCCTGATGAACCTTTGCCCTTACCAGTTTCCCAAATGGGTTACTGATTAGCAAGCACGAGTCAGGGACTCCTGTAATACCCTCTCTGCCATCTTAGACCACCCAGTTGTCACCCACTCCTTTTCTGTCTATACACTTCTCGTCTGCAATGCGAGCACCTCCCTATACATGCTAGTCATGCAGACCTCTGCCTTGTGGATGCATGTACCGGGACAGTCAGAATAGACTAATAAGCAATGTGGGGCCAGTGAGAGTTTCAAAGCCAAGATTAGATGGCCTCAAGGATAAACATTGAGACCCTTCCTCTTCCTGACTGTAACCAAGCAAATGAGACTCCTTGTGCATTGGTGAGCTCTGGTGGTTGGGACAAGAAAACCATGACTAAGTACCTGGACAACTGGAGAAAAACACCAGAAGATGGGGAATGAAGATCAGTAGATCAAAGACCCAGTTTATAGACAGTCGTATTGAACTGAGGCATGAGGACCAGAGTGAAGGAGTATAGATTGAGTGAACACTTAGAGAACGTGAGTAATTTCAAATACCTGAGCTCAGTGTTGCTCGAAGATCAAGGTATGGAACTGAAGCAATGAATTACCTCTGATTGGAATAAATGGAAGAATTCCAATGGAGCATTAAGCAATAGAAAAGTATCATTTAAACTCTTTTTTAATATATCCATTCATGGGATGTAAGCATTGCTGGCTAGGCCAGCATTTATTGCCCATCCCTAATTGCCCAGAGGGCACTTCAGTATCAACCACATTGCTATGGATCTGGGGTCACATGTAGTCCAGACCAGGTAAGGATGGCAGTTTCCTTCCCTAAAGGGCATTAGTAAACCAGATGTGTTTTTCCTAACAAAAACAAAGTTGCTGGAAAAGCAAACTCACCAGACCCAAAGTGTTAACTCTGACTTTTTCCTTCACAAATGCTGCCAGACCTGCTCTAGCAACTTCTGTTTTTGTTCCTGATATACAGCATCCACAGTTCTTTTAGTTTTTCCCTAACAATGGTCTCATTATCTTACTTTTAATTCAAATTCCACCATCTGCCATAGTGGGATTTGAACCTGGGTCCCCAGATTAACAGTGCAGTGATAATACCAGTAGGCCATCACCTCCCACCTGAAATGAATCTCAGAGACAGTTTTGAGACCTGCCTTATGATTTTGTGCAGAAGCTTGACGACACCAGGAAGAGAGGAATAACTGAGTACTCATGAAATGCAAAGATGAGAGAGGAACAATGGCTAGATACTGATGAGGTGCAGGTGCTGAAATGGTTGTGTGGTATAACAAGAAAGGAGAAAATCAGGAACTAACATGTCAGTAGTCAGTGAAGATTGAGGGAGTATTGAAAGAAGGAAGAGGTCGAAATAGTATAGTTATCTGATGAGCTAGAGAAGAAATGTGATCAGGTGAATCATGGAGATGGGACTTCCATGAAGAAACAGAAGAGGAAGACCTAAAACCAGCTGGAAAGAACCAATGGCAAGAGAGTTCAATTCAACAGAGTTAGAGTGAGGAATGGGTGATTGATGGAAGGAGGTGGAGAAGCTTGATCAACCAACACTGTAAAGACCGTAAATGAAATTATTTATATACTTAATTTGTTAATAGAATAGTTCATTGATTCGGTGTCCTTTAGTTAAACTAAAATGATCTTGCGCAAAATGACCTATTTGTTTCATGCTATTCACTGTTTGCCATATATTTCTTGGCCAAGCTCCAGTACACATTTGAGATGTGTGTATATTCAGTTTGGACAGACAGAGACCTGTTCAACTTCAAAGGTTCAAGGCTTGTAAAAAGTTTACTGAACAACTATTGAGTGAACATTTATTGGTAGATGACTGTGTTGTCAACAGCTTGTAACATTTTGCCCTAGTCTCAGAACACTTTAACCCAACAATAAGTCTGAAGAAGAAAGAACTCTTGTATCAACCTAACGCTAGCTATTTAGCTCAAGACCTCACAATTATTATCCAAAGCATACTCTCCCGCTTAGTACAGGTATGTTGCAATCTTTGAATATTTTCACCAATAACTCAAAGCTGGTTGATCAAATCAACCATCGCTGGCGAAATCGAGCTTAGCATTTTGCAGGCTCCCTCACAAATTTTGGGAAGAGCATGGAGTTTGTATCTGAACAAAGATTAACGTCAACCAGGCAGTGGTTCATCTGTCACTTCTTTGACTGTGAGATTGGACAACATATTAGCTTCATATAAAGCAACTGAAAAAATTCCTCTTTCACTGTCTGGTATCTATTTGTAACATCAGGTGGCAGATAAAAAGCTTCCAACATCAACGTTCTTGCAAAGTGCTACATAACTGGCATCGAGAGTATGCTCATTAGACCTTAGATTCACAGGGCCGATCATGTAGAGTATTCCTCCATACCGAAGACAATACTTTATAGGCAGCTGGATATGGGAACCTGCACCAGAGGATGTCCTGAAATTAGAAATTAGGACAAGCTGAAAGCCAGTCTCAGAGCTTACAAACTGGTTGTCAATACATGGGAGGAAAATAACCTTAGATAGACCCAAATGACGGCTATTGTCATAAAGCAATTTCGACAATTGAAGAAGCTAGGCAAGCATGGCCCAAAGCCAATGCCTCCATCCACCCCCCAACACTGATGTCATGTGCAGTATTTCCAGTTGGATATGCAAATCGAGACTTGGTCTAATGTTACACATGAGACAACATTATCCCAGACCGCAAACTGTTTTTTTTTGCTGAACAGCCATTCATTGAAGCAATGGCACAATCCATCAATCATGTGAACACACTCACTCCACACTGAGTTCAAACAGCCCCAATATTAACTGAAGTAAGGGCTTTGCCTCAGCAGTGTGGGACTTACAACATTTTTGGGGATAATGTCTATACAATTGCTAAGTTATTTAAATAGCCTGCCCTTGAAAGAATCAAAATATCTGCCTGTCAAGAGTTTTATTTTAGACAAAACTATTCTAACAAATTCAACAGTTGTTTGTTGACGTAACACTAAATGCTTTAACCGTAATTTATATACTCCCCATAGTAAGGAACTATCTTTCACATAACTATTTGCATTTTGATTGACAGCTCAAAGGGGCTATTAAAGGATATTTTATGCACAGCTATACGTACACATTTATTTTTTTAACAAGGGTTTAAGCAATCCTGCATACCAAAGGCAGTACTTTACAGGCAGCTGGGCATGGCAACTTGTACCAGGGTATATCCTGAATACATTGTATTTTAAACATATTGAATGGGCTTTAATGAATTTTTTTTTTAATATAATGAAGTCTGTAATAGGTAATTGGAACACAATTTTGTTTCATCTATCTGTAGCTCCTGAGGGCGGTCCATGGTGAAAACTGGGTGAATTAGTATGGAAGGTGTGAGGGAAAACATTGGTACATAAGGGGTATGAGATGGCAATAATTTGATAGTGGCCAGCAGGAGCCATGATTGGGTTCATTGGTATGAGCGCCAAAGCTGGGCAAGAGGAGTAATTAGATGATGAGTGGGTATGAGGCATGAGGTTCAGAAGATCTAATGTTACAGGAAATAATGGGGATGAAGACTCAGAGAGCCAAAGCAGGCCTCTCAAACCGCTGAGCTCAATGGCAGGCGGAGAACCCACCTTGGAATGAAGAGAGGGAGCTCAAACTCAGTTGAGGGACTAAGAATTGAACTTGGGAAAATAAAATGGGCCACATTACCAACAAACGTGAAGAAGGACATCAATGCGAAACATTTAAAACGCTGTTCAAAATCATGTAGGAAATATGTATTTTGCTAAACTAAAAGAAAAAAAAAAACTAGATATTAGTGAAACTCCATGGATGAATACAAACATAATAGATCAATTTTTGGTTAGGAAGCAAGCATGTATTAAGTACACAGACCACAGAGGAGCAGATGATAAGAAAACATATGAAGGGATTAGCAATAAATCAAAGATCAATTAGAAAGACAAAGAAAAACAATAAAATTAAATTGTCAAGGAACATAAAACACAATAGCAAAATATTTTACAGGAATATTAATTTAATGAAGAAAGTTTGTGTTGGGAGTAGAGCCATTATTTGACAGACTGGATAATGAAGTTGGTAGTAATAGAGAGATGGTAGTATTATTAATTAATTATTGTTGAAAAAAGAGATATGGTAGCAAAGTTTTTCTTCTTGCACTTATCAGGACAGATAAGCAAAAATGCAAGATTTCAAGGGGAATAATAATTTATACTGCATACAGGAAAGTGCTGATTAGTTGGCAAGAGGACTGCAGTTGGTAATGGGGTTGCTGTGAAGAATACACAAGGTAACAGTTAACAATTAATATTTATAATGGTTAGATGACAGATTGGCTATATTTGAATTAGAAGCAGCATCAAATAATGTTCTTCCAAACCTTAACAAATATTACCCTGTACTCAAATTTAACTTTGAAATGAAGCAGTCAAATAATCTCCCTTCTCTCAATGCGCCAGTTACACAGTATCCTGTCCTTTGTATCCATGTCCGTGCATTGCTCCTTGTCAGCTAAATAAAAGTTTGTGGGATAGCCATTTCCTTGTCAATCTCCATGGCAATTCCTTTATCAGTCAGAGTTGGCTTGCCTAGTTTGAATTTAAATATCATAGAATCCCTAAAGTGCAGATAGAGGCCATTCGGCCCATCAAGTCTGCACCAACCCTCTGAAAAGCATCCCACCCTATTCCCCTAAACTTGCATTTCCCATGGTTAATCTACCTAGTCTACGTAATCCTGGACATCATGGGCAATTTAGCCATGGCCAATCCACCTAACCTGCAGATCTTTGGACAGAGGGAGGAAACCAGAGCACCCGGAGGAAACCCACACAGGCATGGGGAGAACATGCAAACTCCACACAGAGAATTACCTGAGGCTGGAATCAAACCCAGGTCCCTAGAGCTGTGAGACAGCAGTGCTAACCATTAAAATAAAGCTTAACAGTTATCTGTTCTCAATGTGTTCTTAAAAAAAAGTCAACTGTTCCCTGATACATTATCTTTGACAATGTGTGCACCAATCAGACACCAAAAAAATCCCACCAATTTAAAAAGCCTCACTGTATTCCTGATGTGCCCTCTATCTAGGTGCAGTCCTAGGGTCTGCAGTTGAGGTGGAGGGAGCCTGGTCCTGGTGAAGTCCCTGCTGCCCTGGACGAGCTTGACAGATGACCAGAGGATATATGTGGTTAGAGGACCCAGACAATGCTGAGATTGTCCAGCTCAGATGCAGGCCCACCTTTCTCAGCTTGAACTTCACAGTGTTATGGAAGTGGAGGGGTTTGGGACCGCTGGACTTCTTACTCCTATTCAACTGAAGAGTTCTGAAGAAGAGTCGTACTGGATTCGAAATGTTAGCTCTGCTAGACCTGCTGAGTTTCTCAGCATTCGCTATGTTTATCGCATAATTTATGAAATGAGCAACAGAGGATTGAGTGCATGTTGGCTCAGTGGTTAGCACTGCTGCCTCACAGGGACGTGGGTTCAATTCCAGCCTTGGGTCACTGTCAGTGTAATATTTGAATGTTCTCCCCATGTCTGCGTGGGTTTCCACAAGGTGCTCTGGTTTTCTCGAACAGTCCTAAGATGTGCAGGTTAGGTGTATTGGTCGTGCTAAATTGTCCATCGTGCCCCTAGGCTGGGTGGATTAGCCATGGTAAATGCAGGGTTATGGTGACAGGGTGGGGTCTGCGTCTGGGTGAGAAGCACTTCAGAGGGTTGGTGCAGACTGAATGGGCCAAATGGCCTCTAACTGTATTACAGGGATTTTACAAATCTGTGAACAGTTGCTGTCAGCCTTGAAAGGAAACTTTCCAGGAAATTCCCTGAAAATAACATGGGAAAAACTCAGACCTGTGTTTCTGTGAATAAGTTCTGTTTAATTTTCTTTCTTATTTGTAACTCGTGATTCTGATACTTAAACCCTTTGCCATAATAAATAATTTACCTGGAACTACTTTTTCAGTTCCTTGGGTAACCTTGAAAATTTAAATTCAATCACCATTTACCCCCTTGCTTTCAAATAAGATAAACTTAGCTTTTCTGATTCCTGGAATGACCTTAGTTCTCATTAATGCTGTGTGAATAATATCAATAAGTGAAACAATTTGAGATGGCCCAGATCCAAATATAAAATTACATATTGCAATTCATCAGTAAATGTGAAATATGTTTAAAACTTGGTGAAAAGAAGGAAAGAATTTTGTTTTTCTCTCCCATTGACGTCAACAGGCCCTCATCTTTGATGTTCTGTTTGATTCCCTGTCTAATTCACCCTTCAGTGTGCTTTATACGGTCAAGAATCACCTGTCTGCTGGTTGTTGCCTTCCACAGTTCATGATTAAGGTCAAAAATTTTAAACGTGAATGATGTCAGACTTCAATGAGTCCATAACTTTGCTTTAAGTAAGTAGACGCTGGTTTGGAATGGGCAATATAGGATTTCAATTGATAATTTTATAGTCAAGGGCCTGAAATTTAATGGATGATCATATTTTCATAATGATCTGTCTATAGAGGCATTAAAAGAAACGATAATGTTCCAATAAAATAATGGACAAAAGATACCACTTAAACATATTAAGTGTTCCACTGCCCAAGGGTCTCTTCTAACGTAATATACTGATGAAACTGAGATTATACTATTTTGGAAAGCTGGATGCTTTTACTAACCTGGTGAGTTTTTCACTTAACAACCCACCTTCCTACGTATTCAATTTACTCTTAAACCAACTGCTGATCTCTGATGTAAATCAATCACCTAAAAAATCTAAATAATGACATATTAAATTGGTCCTGATAATTGGCCAAATGCCATGTTAAATCTCCCCTAATAAGGATAGTTTGTGACTTCTTTGTCAGAAGGATTGAAATGAACAGCTGCGTCAGTCATGACGTTCCGTTCTGGTAGCCAACCTAGCCATTTTTTTAATACTCATATTTCTGCAGAATTTCTTTCTCCCAAAGTCTTTGTGAATTCATTTTGTTCTGGAGACTCAACTTCCTCCATTCTAACCCCACTAACTGCTGATCATGCAACTTTCCCTCTTGGCCAATATGTTAGCCAATGTTTGCCTATCCTTTCAATCTACATCATTACTCAACTTTTCAAGAAACTAACCCTTGACCCCTCCATCCTTGCAAACAATCATTCCATCTCCTTTTCCTGTCCACAGTCCTTTAAGGTGTTGTCGCATCACATTTTGGCCATCTTTCTCAGAAGCCGTGTTTGATTCCCTTTGTTCAATTTCTTCCTAAAATGGCCTTTCTTAAAGTGACAATGACACTGGTAAACATTTCCTCCTGATCCTTCTTGACTTGTATTTAACCTTTGACACAGTTCACCATACCTACCTCTAGTGTCTTTTCCTTTGTCTGCGGCTTGAGAATGTCTCTCATTATTCCAATCTTATTTCGGCTCAAAAAGGTAGCTCACCACCACCTTCTCAAGGGCAACTAGGGATGGGCAAGAAATGCTGATCAGCCAGTGACACCCACATCCCACAAATGAATAAAAAAAATTGACTAATCATAGTTAGCAATGACTTCTCTCCTTGCTCCTGCACTGTTACCTCTGCCCACAGGAATCAATCTTTGGCACCGTTTGATTTCTTGTCTGTATGTTCCCCTTGACAACATAATTGAAGACACATTTATACAGACAACATCCTGCTGTATGCCAGCACTACATTTCTTGGTTCCACCACTCTTGCTAAATTAGAGTGCTACTTAAGCTTCATCCACTACCAGATGAATAGAAATTTTCTCCAATTAAATGTTTTTGGTCCCTGTTTGTAATTCAATTCTCTGGGCCCTGACTCCAGTCCTCTCCCTGACACCAGTCTGTGATGAGCAAATCAGTTTGAAACCTTGGTGTCACATCAAAACCAGGACGTACGTCCGATCTCCTATTTATGCCATCTCTAAGACCACCAACTTCCACTTTTGTCACATCACTCAACTTGGTCGTGTCTCAGCTCATCTACTGCTGAAACTCTGATCCATGCATGTGTTACACCTGAACCCAACTATTCCAATGCATCCTTGATTGATGTTCCACCGTAAACCTGCTGTCATTGTAGAGACTGTATCGTTTTTACATATGTTCTTTTTAAAATTGTGAACTGAAACGAGAGAGAATTAATTTAAAAATCAAGGAATACTGCATGTTTTGAAAAGCAAGTAACCCGCCCTTAGCAGTAATTGAAATTTAGATTGCAAATGAACTGGACCTTTTTATCAACCTGGATCTGAAAATCAGATAAATTCGGAAATCTTTGTATACTTATTGTAAAATCTTTAACTTTTATGGTGACTGCAGGAATAGAGGGGCTTGATTTCCAGCACATTACATCAGCGAGTTGTGACATTATTTAGAACTCTGCGCACAATGTTTTAGGTTGCAGTAAGTCCCATTTCCCCTGTTACCTTCTGCTCACTGACCTACATTGACTGCCAATCGAACAAAATCTTAACTTTAAAATTCCTGTCCTTGTTTTCAAATCCTTCTATGACTGCGGCTCTCCCAATGTTCGTAAACTGCCCCAAATCCTCAACCCTTGTATCTGCATTGTAATTCTAACATCATAAACATTCGCTTCTTCACCGTCTTTGATACCCCAACCTCTGGAATTTTTCTCGCTTCACCCCTCCACTTTTCTATCTTACTTACTTCCTTTAAGTCACTGCTGAAATCCTACCTCTTTGAGCAAGCCTGTGATAATCTAACCTTGTGTCTTCTCATGTGGGTTAGTGTCCTACTTTGTTTTATAATGCTCCTGTGAAATGCCTTAGGATTTAAAAAGTTTTATGCAAGTATAAATTACTTTTGTCCTTGTCCATAGGTTTATCACAAGGTTTGTTGAATTTTTTTTATCAATTAATGGGATGTAGGCTTCATTGGCTGGGCCAAAATTTATTGCCCATCCATAGTTACCCTTGAGACGATAGTAGTGAATGGCCTTCTTGAGCCACTGCACTCCATTTGATGCAGGTAGGGAGTGGATACCAGGATTTTGACCCAGTGACACTGAAGAAATAGTAGTCTGAGTCTGCCATTTTCAACTGTGGTGCCTCGCTTGAGGCCAACTGCTCTGTTCACTTTCATCCCTTCCTTTGGTACCAGTGTCTAATCTAAAGCTAGATTCACAGCTTTACAGGACAGAATCATTGCCTTGTAGGATGGAATCATAACATCATTTGCCTGTAGGCATTTCCATTAATAATTGTTTTATATTTCGGTTAACTCAATGTCATGAAGCTATGTACATGACTAAGAAGTACATTTTTCTCAATACCATTGCCTTTCTGAATCAAAGTATGTTATGTTACTTAATCAGCTATCCTATCTTCATATGATATCCATCAAAACGAGTAAGATTAATGAGGTATAACAACAGTTGGAGTCAGCATGGCTTGTTTTTGTCTGACCTACATCCTTTACAGGGTATTGGTGCATCGAGTATTGACTGCTCTGAAATAGTGGGTCTTTTTATTATTTGTAAAAGTGTCCTCCTTTTTCTTTGGTGAGCAAAGACCCCTTATTTCTTTTCCATCAGCTGCTTTCTTTGTCCCCACATGCCAAGTATCAAATGAGTAAACCATCAGTTTTGTATTAAGAGGAAGGGTTCTGAGGAAGGGTCACCAGACTGGAAACATTAACGCTGACGTTTTCTTCAAAGATGCTGCCAGACCTGCTGAGCTTTTCCAGCAACTTCTGTTTTTGTTGTTGTATTAAGAGGAACTTTTCTCCTTTTTCCTTAATTGGCTGAAGGTTGACCTGGCATTTTGGAGGTAATGATGAATTTCATCATCTATGTTCATTGTTATCGAGAAGCAGCTCCCAAGATACTGAAAGTGAGTCCTTTAGTTGCCGGTTTGAGAAACTGGTCCTCAAATACTCTTTTCCTTGGTTAGCCAAAAATTGACTGCACCAATTTAGCCCATTTTGCTGACTCTCTAAGTGGCAGAATTGTGCTTTGGGCTCACTAGCCATGTTCAAATCCATTTGCCAGACGAGAATCAAATGATTCCAAAGAACTGCCAACGAGGAAGAAGAAAATAATGATGGATGTTGTTTGACAGTATACTGAATATATCTTGGACTGAATTTTCCAAGGCGTGACAATCTCTCACAAATTGCCACTCTCCTTTTTATTAATGAAAGGTAGGAGCTCTGCATTTCTGAGAGGATCTGCTCAGGCTCCCCTCAGAAATACAGAGCTGTACTTCCTTTCTGACAGATCTTCCATAGTGTAGAACTGTCAGAAAAAGACAAGCACGCCTCCTTCTCACAGCAGTCAGCTGCTGTATTCTGAAAGTTAAAGGTCTTGAGCCACTTTGACAGCTGCTGTCAAACTGTAAGAGCATAATGTAAGGGTGATGTTAGGATCCTGGGTGGGTCGGTGTCAGATGTGTAGGGGGGCTAGCGTGTCAGGTAACGAGGGTGCCGGCTGAGTAGGTTATGTTGCCAGGGGTAGAATGCCAGATGGCTTAGAAGTTGGGTGCGAGGTAAGTAGGGTGCCCCTTGGGAAGGGTGTAGACTGCCAAGCATGGGGAGTCAGGTGGATGGAATGCCAAATGAGAAGATGGCAGGATGCCATGGGTAGAGTGCCAGGGTGAAGGGGGGCAGTATTTGATGCAGTGTTCTAAGACGTTCTGAGTGGGTTTGAGAAATCAGCACAGTAACATCTTCTCTGAGTGTCTGTCAAAGCTATTAATAATTTTAAAGAACTCTATTTGGTCAACAGTAGGCCTTCTCCTTTTCTGAACTATTTAGACCTTCCCAAAAGTTGGAATCTCTCAGTTCTGGTGCCATCCTGTGAAACCTTCTGGAACTTTTTCTGCTGTTTTAGTGTTCTCCTTATAGCATGGAAACCAGAACTGTACACACAACTTTAAATAAAGCCTGACTTGTGTCAAGCACAAGTTTAGGTTAATTGTTGCTTCTAAATTCTTTATCCCTTAGTAATAAATGTGTCCTCTTAGTATTTTAATTGTGTTGCTGACTTTAGGGCTAATTTTATTGATTTATTTACCCATTTTCCTCAGTATCTTTGCTCTTTTACAAAGTTATTATTACTAGGGTGCAGGAGATGTTTTTGTTTGTCTTTACAAAAGTACATCACCTCCCATATTATAGTTCATTTGTCACTTAACAGTCCAGTCTACGAGTTTTCCAATATGTTCTGTTGTATTCTCCCCCATGGTTAGTTATGCTCTGGTTTGGTATCATCTTCAAAGTTTGGCATTGATTTTTTTGTTAATGTAAATTATGTATAAATGTTGTATAAACTATTTCTCTTGTAGTGCATGACTGTCTCACTCTCTACTTTTCTTCATCCGAATAATTATCCTTTACCACTTAGTCTCTTAAAAGTTGCTATTGTTTCTGCTTCTTCCGCCTTGTCTGGCAGCACATTCCAGGCACCTATCTACCCTCTGTGTAAAAATTTTCCTCACACGTCTCCTTTAAACATTCTCCCCTCTCTATTTAAACCTGTGACCCCTCGTATTTGATATCTCCACCCTGGGAAAACCTCTGACTATCCACCCTATCAGTCCCTCTCATAACTTGATATGCTTCTATCAAGTTGCCTCCTCAGCCTCCATTGTAGTGAAAATGATCTAGGTTTGTTCAACCTCTCCTTCTGCTGATATTCTCCAATCCAGGCAACATCCTGGTCTTTTGCACCTTCTCCAAAAGCCTTCACATCCTTTCTACAATGTGCTGACCAGAACTGCACACAATACTCCAAATGTGGCCTAACTAAAGTTTTATTCAGCCGCAAGTTAACTTGCTTTTATATTCAGTGCCCTAACCAATGAAGGCAGTCATGCCTTATGCATTTTTTACCACCTTATCCACTTGTATTGCCACTTTCAAGGAGCTCTGGACTGTGGACCCCAAGATCCCTCCGTATATCAATGCTCCTAAGTGTCCTGCCATTTACTGTATGCTTCCTTCTTGCATTTGACTTCCCAAAATGTATCACCTCGCCCTTATCCAGATTAAACTCCATCTTCCATTTGTCCCCCAACTTTCCAACTGATCTATAGTCTGCTGCATACCTTGCTAACCTTCCTCACCTATCCACAACTCCACCAACCGTTGTGTCATCTGCAAACTTACTAATTAGACCTCCTACATTTTTATCCTAATCATTATTACTTATATTACAAACAACAAAGGTCGTTGCAGAACACCACTGGTCACAGGCCCCCAGTCAGAAAATTACCCATCCATAACTACCTTCTATCTTCTATGACTAAGCCAATTTTGTATCCAACTTGCCAAGTCACTGTAGATTCCAATAAAAGTAATCTTATGGACCTGCCTACTTTGAAGGACCATGCCAAAAGCATTAGTAAAGTTCATGTAGACTACATCCACTGTGCTACCCTCAGCAAACATTTTCATCACGTTCTCAAAAAAATTCAATCAAGTTTTTGAGATGAGATCTCCCCCACAGAAAGCCATAATGACATTCCCTAATTAATCCATTCTTTTCCAAATGCAAATAAATCCTGTCCCTATCCAATTATTGAATCTTCTCCAGTAATTTCCTTATCACTGATGCAAGGCTGTCTGGCTTATAATTCTGTTTTGCCCTTCTTAAACAAAGGAAAACATTGACTATTCTTCAGTCTTCTGGGACCTTGCCTGTGGCTAAAGAGGACATAAAGATCTCTGAGAACGCTCCAGCAATCTCCTCCGTTGCCTCCCTCAGTATCCTGTGATAAATCCCAGCAGACCCTGGGGACTTAACTACCGTAATATTTTTCAAGACAACCAACATCTCATCCTTCTTAAAATCAAAATGCCCCAGAGTATCAACATACCCTCTCTAATCTTATCGTCATTGATGTTCTTCAACTTGGTGAATATAAATGCAAAGTACTTATTAAGGACCTCACCCAGCTCCTCTGGCTCTGTGAATAAATTCTCTCCTTTGTCCTTGAGTGGATCAAGCTTTTCTCTAGCTACCATATTGCTCCTTATATGGGTATAAGACGCATTGGAATTTTCCCCAGTCCTGTTCACCAAAGATGTTTCATGGCTCATTCTGACCCTCTTAATTTCTCGTTTACATTTTTTCCTACTTCTTTATACCGCTCTGTCTGATTTCAGTTTCGTATACTTTACAGCTTTTTTTTTCTCTTTTTGACTAAACTTTCAACATCTCTCGTCATCCAAGTTTTCTGAAACTTGCGATCCTTCTCTTTCATCCTCACAGGAACATGTTGGTCTTGAAATTTGATCAACTGGCCTTTAAAAGACTCTCGTGTATCAGACATGGATTTACACTCAAACTGCCAGTCTAATTTCTCCAGTTCCTGCCTAATACTGTTATAATTAGCTTTCCACTAATTTGGCACTTGTACCTGAGGACCAAGCTTATCCCAATTCATAACTATCTTAAAAATTACAGAATTATGATCATTGTTTCCAAATGTTCCCCCACTGAAACTTGAATCACCCAAGCCAGGCTCCTTCCCCAGTGCAAAGTCTAGTATGACCCTTTCCTTAGTTGCTCTATCTACATATTGTTTCAAGAAGCCCTCCTGGATGCACCTGACAAATTATGCCCATCTAAGCCCCTAGGACTAAAGACCCTAGTACCGGGTAACTTAAAATCACCCACTACAACAATCCTGTTGTTTCTACATTTTTCCATGATCTGCTCATATATCAGTTCCTCTGTCTTCCATGGGCTCTTGGGAGGCCTATAGCAAAACTGCACTATAGTGATTAAACTGTTCTTATTCCTAAATTCCACACATATGGCCTCACTGGATAAGCCCTCCAAGTTGTCCTGTCTGAATGCAACTTTTAGATTCTCCTTAATCAATAATGTAACTCCCCACCCCTGTACATCCTGCTCTATGTTGCCTGAAACATTTAAACACTGGAATATTGAGCTGCCAGTCCTGTCCTTCTCTGAACCAAATTTCTTGGTTCAAGTGCCACCTGATCCACAGATGTATAATAATTCTCTGAGCTGGTTGATTAGAAAATATCTACCCTGTGGTAGCTTACTTAATGACCCTTTGGACAAATAAGTAAATTTACATAGGTCAATTAATATGTGTTCGAATACTGGAGGGATAAATATCATATACGTTACTAAACAACTAATATGCCTGATGCTCAATAGATATGATTACACATCAAGTAGACAAATATCATTATAGATTAAGTGATTAACTGTATATTCAGGGTTCTTCTAACAGGGGTATTTTGTCTTGTGTGGAGATGTATACACCAAGATTATTTTTCTGTTCAATTATATACGTAAAAAGTTATATAATGCATGACCAGGGATTCTTCACCAAAATACTGGAAAATGCACCAAAAAAGTTATCAAAAACCCATAGGTGATACCCCATAGGTATCACCCCTTGTAAAATTGCAAGATACAATTGGTGTCAGGATGTGCCAATACTGCTGTGATTCCATGTGTTCAATAATCCAAGACAGCACTCCCTAGTCATTTTTCTCACCCTGGTTTTAATTCTGCTTTGAATTAATGTGAAACTGAATGCATTTTCTGAATGGTGCTGGCTGACGTGAAATTGATCTTTTACAATATCTGATATATAAATATATAAAAAATAGAAATTATAAACTACTGAAGACCTCTTGCCTATGGTGAAGGTTATTCTGAATGGTGTTGTGGTTGTTTGTCTTTTGACCAGTCAATATGCACTACAAACTGAAGCACTGATTTTTATTTTTGGACAATTTGTTAGAAATAGGAAATTTATAGAATCCCTATAGTGTGGAAACAGGCCTTTTGGCCCAACAAGTCCACACCAACCCTCAGAGCCTCCCACCCAGACTCATCCCCCTATAACCCACCTAATCTACACATCCCTGAATACTATGGGGCAATTTAGCATGGCCAATCCACCTAGCCTGCACATCTTTGGACTGTGGGAGGAAACTGGAGCACCCAGAGGAAACCCACATGGACACGGGGAGAATGTGCAAACTCCACACAGATAGTCACCTGAGGGTGGGATTGAACCTGGGCTCCTGGTGCTGTGAGGCAGCGATGCTAACCACTGAGCCACTGTGTTAAGTCCAAAATAAATAGAACCACTATCTTGATAGTAATGCTCAATCATACAATTGTGATCATATCATTGACTTGTTAATAAACATAAAGGGCCATTATGCAATTATTGCTATTTCAAGAGCCAGAGCTTTGAATTATGAACAATGAGGCAGTTAGGTTTGCATTTATAATAATTAATTATGATTTATATTAAATACTAATTCTTGTTGCCATTATTTTGTAAAGGATATATTATTCCTGGAAGAGCCATCAGTCATCATAATGAAGTCAATTTCCAATATAGTTGTGATTCTGAAAAGGCATTATATTCTCTTTGAGTGATGACATTCAAATAGGAAAGGAATCTCTGGAAACAATTGCCCAGTTAAGTATAGTTGCATTAGATCACTACTTAAGTCAGTTTCATATTGATAGATTTTTCCCAAATTTCCCCCTATTTTGTCTAGGTTTTCACTTCAACATTACATGGTGCCAAATGGTGGGACGTATACAATAGCTATAAAAGACAGAGCAAGGATTAGAAAATTAATTTATACTGATATATACTTATACAATATCGGAATCAATATAGATTGCAGTTAAGGTGACTGAAGCGCAATGAGTTTAGCAGACAAAGATAATGAGAAGAATTTAAAGATTATTACAAGACTAGGACATTCACAAGTTAAACTCTGATTTCAGCAAGACTGTCTATTAAATTTGCCGCAGAGATTAATTTTAAATATTCTCCAAGGTCACAAACATTTTACTTTCGAATGTGAATGGTGGGAAAGCATCAACTTTGCATCTAAGAACGTAAACCTTCATTGTAGCTGCAGGAGGAGGGCAAAAGCTTAGAAAGTGGGAAAACACCATTTTGATTGGCAGAAAAGACAGGTTAATCCACAGTAAGCAGTACAGAGATGCAGTATTGATACAAGGCAGAATTTAAACCCACTTTGTTCCTTGCATTTTTATACTGCTATATTGACGTTGCTACACTTTTGTTAGTTTAAGTAGGCCAATAAATAAGTAGTATGATTTAGTAATGTAATTTATGTATGTTTTGTGACATGAAATTATATTTCTTCTCTTGTGCAGATCGCAGATAATACAGACAACTGATTGGCTACATTGTTTGGTTTTCCCATTGGCCAAAATATATTACTGTACATAATAGACAGAGCAAGGACTAGAAAATTACTTTATACTGAAGAGTCATCCAGACTTGAGACATTAGCTTGCTGTCTCTCCATTGATGCTGTCTGACCCGCTGTGATCTCCAGAATTTGTTGCTTTCAGTACAAATTCCAGCATCTGCAGTAATTTCTTCCACATTGTTCTGCCATTCTCACATTCTAATCACTTAATCTGAACCATCAACATCCTTTCTCCCCAGCACTCTACACCCCACCTCCCCCCAACTGTTGCATAAATGCAGTCCCCTGCACACTTCACTTCAGCTCTGATGAAGAGTCATCAAGACTCGAAACGTGAGCTTGCATTCTCTCCATAGATGCCACCTGATTGACCGTGATTGCCAGCATTTTTTGTTTTCAGTACTGTCTAGAAGCAGTTCGTGCAAAGTGCTTCCCAGTATACACCACTCACTGATTAGTTATTAACAGCTGAAAGAGGTGTGATTTGGGTAAAACTCTGCATCAGGTCTGCTTTTGATCATGGCTTTATTTTCCACAATTATTTCTGCTGTTAGTTGTTAGATAGAATCCCTACAGTGTGGAAACAGGCCCTTCGGCCCAACAAGTCCACACTGATCCTTGGAGCATCCCACCCAGACCCATCCCCCTCTAACCCACACACCCCTGAACACCATGGCCAATCCACCTAGCCTGCATATCTTTTGGACTGCGGGAGGAAACTGGAGCACCCGGAGGAAACCCATGCAGCCACAGGGAGAATATGCAAACTCCGCACAGACAGTCACCCAAGGCTGGGATCAAACCCAAGCCCCTTGTGCTGTGAGGCTACAGTGCTAGCCACTGAGCCACCATGCCGCCCCATTTTTTTGAAAAGAATAAACAGCAACCAATTTATGCTTTTCTAAATAAGACTAAAATAGATTTAAGAATCGATAATGTAATGAACCATCTAGCCTAATAATTATTGATTGTAATTTTGCAAGTTTTTCTTAATTGTGTCACATTATTAATGCTTCAGTGTAATTGTTGCCGTTTGCCATTAATTTGCGGGATATATTCATTCCTGGTTTTACCAAACCAGTTATGAACAACCAAAGAATCATGCAACTGTATGAACCTCAGCGTATACTGCAGGTTATAAATACAGATAGCTTGTAGCTATTAAAAAGAAGTCTTATTTGGGGTTCAGTCATTTGTTAAAGACTGCTCCAGTTTTCTCGAGCTGTTTTGTAGCATCTCTTGAATATTATTTCTTAAATTACATGTATTTTCGATTTAGTAGTTAATTCCTGAATTGACTTATAGTTTTCAACTGTGATTTTAACACATTACTCAATGTGTTGCTGGTTTCCAACACTTTATGCCGCATGAGAGAATGCAGTTATACATCGGAAAATTGGAAGTGCTAGAGACAAGAGATTTGTTTAGTTGCCTGCTACCATTGTGGTACTGTAACATGACAGGAATGTAGCATGTGAAATGGGGCTGTGGACAGAGACGACACCAGAGCAAGACCACTTCAACTCTTTGAAATTATTTAAATGATTGGATTCAGACTCCTGGCAGGAATCACTAAAATGGTGAAACTGGGATTGCAGATAGCGTGTTACCACTCCTTTCAACTCGAAGGAATGACACCTGGTATAATGCAAGACTGTGGAGGGAGATGAACAGGGAGCAGTTAGAATTGATGTAAGAGAGGTAATTTGGAGCAGGGAAGGAGCAATGTTCTTTTGCAAACTCAGAGGAACATCACTGCTCCCCTGGGCCCATGAGAATAGCTTCAATAAAATAAAAAAAAGTTAAATTTACTAGTACTGTGTCTGGTCATGACTCTGTCTATCACCAGGTTCAAATCAGACCTTGCAGTAAATTAAGTTAGTATGCAATATGCCAGATCTGCTGCTTAATGGTTAACTGTTACATTTATTGAATTAATGCTGAATTATTTCTTGGATAATTAAATATATCATGCTTTCTTTATTCCTGTTTCTCTGATTCAGAGATAAATGTTCTATGTGGGGAAAAATAAACTTGCACAAACAATATGTTTGATCAAAGGTTGAAATTTTAAAGGTGTGAGATTATTCTACATGGTAAAGCGATCACAGTTGTGTGTGAATTAAGATGCAACAATCTGTGTATCAACAGTAATGGAGTGGTTGCCTGCTCGTCAGATTATAAAGATTTGACCTCTGTTTGTGAAAAAGTCAACCTAGTTTTGTGGCCTATTAATGACTTGTTTAAGAACAACGGAAGTGTTTCTAATAAAATTACTCCTGGTTAGCTTTGAATTAAAAATATGTTTGTGATAAGTGCTCAAGAGTGGGTGTTACAGCAGTGGAAGGTGTCAAACCTCTGACCTATTCCTTGACTAACTGGCAGTAAGAAGTCTATGTTTGCTTGCTTTTAAATTTATTTACAGAGTAAGACATTGCAAATAAGCAGACCCTAACTTTCCAACCAACCACCAGTATTAATAAGTGTCTCTCTATACTGTTTAACTACAATCAAATATAAAGCACGGTAATTAACTGATAACAACCCCTTTAAAGGGGAACTGTAATAAAAAGACTTTAATGGATACTTACAAAATTAAATTGACACTCCCGGGCACCTGCATTGCAGCCCCTGCCCAAGTGATTTTTCTGTTTTTACAATTCAAATGTGTTTATCCTTGGGTTTATGTTGCACAGATCCGCAATCTGTGGCTGCATCAACACTGCAATGTGCACATATAAGTGAATTTGATACTTTCTAGCTTTAACCGCTACTGCAAAAGCTTAGCATTTTTGTGAGTGAAATTTACAGATGTTGTTAAGCTATCCAGAAAATGAAGTACTAAACCACACCAAATCTAGCAGCAGCTGTTTCTTTTCAAAATTAGTTCTGTAAATTATTACAAAGCAACAGTTTTGCTTACAGTGCACAAGTATCCAATAGTGCCCTCCTACCTGTATATACTTAACTTTGATTTATGCAATCAACAGCCGGAGGAGGTAGATGCTTCGTGATATAAAGTTCATAAAATCCCATTTAACTGAATCTGAAGTGACACAATCTATGTCTACCTGTATTTTCAGCTTCTGGTTAAAATAAAGGCCCTCAGTATGGACTTATGTGTGACAATACTGGCAGAGACCCTGGTCTTAGAACTGATGGACAATTTCAAACATTACTGAAAATTTTTTGTGAACCATCTGGCAGGAATAAAGGTGTGGGTGTGATAAGTGGAAGCTTATTCCTTATCTTGTTCAGTAAAGGATGTGTAGAAACAGCTTTATTTCCTCATGAGAAAGTGAAAGGCATGCTGCAAGTACCCTTTTTGGGGTGCCTGTGCCATGCATTAACAGGTTAAGGCCATCAGTATTGCTGATTCTATATCTTCCTACATTGACAATGACTTCCCCAAGTAAACCATGGCTTCCCATGAGTGAAACCTGTATCTATATTTTCTGTGATTTTGTGATAGTTAGCCAGGTCATTGATTGCAATAAATTTTCTGCAAAATACATGGGACACACATTACATCTCCTGTCTGTCCAGATGGTAGAACTGTTCAGACAAGCATGGTGATTCACCATGAGCAGGGTTCTAGCTGGTGGGACGATCTCTAAAAATCTCATGCTACATGGGCATGTGATCAGCTATGTATTGGTTAGAAAAGCTGAACTGCTTGCCTGATCAGCCTGGATCAAGAGAAGGCCTTTGACAAAGTATCACAGACTCACAGGATGGATGTACTCTCCAAATGTAGTTTGTGGTGGCTGTCTGCAATTGAATCCAACTGTGGTTCGTGAGCATCATTACTACAGTTTCAATCAATATATGGAATTAAAAAACTTTCTGATCAAATCCAGGGTCCAGCAGGGCTGCCCTCTCTCTGCCATCTTGTTTGTGTGTTGTATATGGAACAGTTTGCTGAATCCACCTGGAAGAATTCGGACGTAAGATGGGTGGCTGTCCCAAGACATTCAGGTCAAAGCTTCCAGTACATGGACAACATCACCATAGAATCCTTACAGTGTGGAAGCAGGCCTTTGGCACGTTGAGTTCACACCGACCCTCAGAAGAGCATCCCACTCAGTCCCAACCCCCTAACTATCCCCTTAACCCTGCATTTCCAATAACTAATCTACCTGACCTGCACATCCCTGAACACTACGGGCAACTTAGCATGGCCAATCCACCCAATCTTCACATCTTTGGACTGTGGGAGGAAACCAGAGCACCTGGACGAAACTCACACAGACACAGGGAGAATATGCAAACTCCATACAGAAGTTGCCTGAGGGTGGAATCGAACATGGGTCCCTGGCACTGTGAGTCAGCAGTGCTAACCACTGAGTCCCTGTGCCACCCATGTTCTGCTCAAATCCACTGTCACATACTGTGAGCATCTGCAACCTGTTGAATTGGCCTTGGGAGCTAAGGGAAATTACGGCAATAAAGAAGTAATGTTCTTTGGAAACTGGTTGATCAATACTTTGTTCCTTCACTGACAGGTTAGATCACTTGAAGATACTGGGGATATAGTTCGGAGGGGCTTGGTTGTTCACTAAAAACAGGAAGGAGTAAGTAACAATAGTAAAATAAATGCCAGGCACGTGAAGCAATGCTCCTTGTCCACTGAGGGTAAGAGCCTGGTCATCAGGTGTGATGTGTTCTCAGTGTTGCTGTATGTGGCAGGTCTGGTGCATTACTCTCTGCTGCACCATGATAATCACTTCAATCATCTTTCACATTACTTTAAGGTTAAAAAAAACTGTGTTCGCAGAGACATAATGTACAAAGTCTGTAGATAAAAGGAGATTTTAAAAAAACCCAACATTGCCCCCATCCTGATGACCACCTTTAAGTGCGATTACATCAAGCTGATGATCTTCAGTAGATCCTCAGTATATTAACACCAAGTATCACCACTACATGCTGAGGTTCTACCTGTCCCTGAACTTATGAAGGATGGATTTGGCCACTTTGACAAGCAGTTGGAACATGGCGTACTACGTGTTATTTGTGGTGGCGTTTATGCAGAAGAACACCTTTGACCACAGACCAATCAAACAGTGGTTAGCACATAACATCCTGTGGGCAAAGGAGGTAGTAGATCCACTTGGATGTTATCCTGAGCAGACAGTTAAAGTTTATTAGCAGAATGTCTGTCACCAGGATATTCAATCAAACACCAGGACGTAGCTTTGCTAGTAATGAGAAAGGCCCTTCCTGTCAGATCTTTCCTAAATACCCTGAGTCTTATTCTCTCCACACATTCCCTCGAGGTGACAGTGTTGGGAAATAAACTGTTGACCATCTATGTGTGCAATGTCAAAGTTTCACACTCCTGCTGAAGCATAGCACTGCTCTCTCATTAGAGAGAGACAACTGATGGTTGGATAACTTGAGAGTCACCACACATCAAGTAATGGGTGAGGATGACAAAGAGATTCCTTTATTGGTAACTTCAGCTAGTGCAGGAATTGAACACACACTGTTAGCATTAGTCAGGATTGTAAACTAGCCATGTAGCCAACTGAGCTAACCAACACCTTCCCTTGTGGAATGTACTTTTGCAAGGAAGTTCTGGAAAGAAATGAAGTGCTTTTAAGTGAGGTTCATTCCAAGCAGCTTTATGACATGGACTCTGTACTCAATAGGCTGTTCTCAGGGTCACAAATTGAGTCAAACATAAACTACATCTGGGGTCTAACAGCTCAGTGACAGACACTGTTTGATCTGCCCACATGTTGCTGGTATTTCATTGCAAAGAGTTGTCCTCAGCTGACTGTTGCAAATTAGCATATTCCGAAGTGCTGGTCTGCATGTTCAGGGGCAGCTTGGGGCAGAGGCGCAGAAGCATGATGGGGTAGGCTTGCTGTCTAAGGCCTTTCAAACATAAAGCACTGAGGGTTTGGAATTGTTGAACCCATCAAGCTGTAGCTCATACAGAGAATGCAGTTTAGGAACATGAGAAGTGTTGAAATTGAAAGGAATCTCAGGGTAAGAGTGTGGTGCACTTTCTGTAATTCTCAATTTAACATATTTGCCCTTGGGCTGTATGCCTGACAGGAAATGTATTTTGTAAATGTTAAGTTTATGACAATAAAGTTCAAACACCTATGTGCAGACAAGTTTAATTACAAACTCTGTAATAATCATGTCAAAATGCTTTGTAGCATAATTTTAAAACATTTATCAATAACGTATATTTTAGGAGCCATAGAATATTCCCATTGTGTATGCATTGCATAAACCCCTGAAGATAGTTTCATGAATGATTCTATGCACAGTCTGTTGAAAATGATTGGTGCAATTTAGTATGCCTGCTGACATATAGTTACTGGTGATTATAGAATTATCGAATTGCTGTGGCACAAAAGGAGGCCATTTGGCCTATCATGTCTGCACTGATCATCTGAAATGACCATTATGATTTAGTATCAATCTCCTGCCTTTTATCTGTGCCCCTGCCCATTGTTCCTATTCAAGTAATCACCTAATGCCCTCTTAAATACTCAGATCGAATCTGCTTCCAATATACTATCAGGCAGTGCATTTCCAGACTCACAAACAATTCACTGTGTGAAATGTTCTTTTTGCGTATCGTATTTGCTTCTTTTGCAAATCACTTTAACACTGTGCCCCTTGTTATTAATCCATTTTCAAGTGGGGTATAATGTGGCATTTCTTGAATTTTACTTAATTTCAACTTGCATATTGGGAAAGCAACAAGGATGCTGTTGAATGTATTCATAAGTTACAATGTATCCAAATTCCTATGTTTCAACTATGTTTACTACTGCTAGCTCAGTGATTCATCCCTATTTTGAAACTTGTTTGTAATTTACAGATTTATAATTAACCTTCATTTGGAAGGAGTTATTTTCATGGGGCGTGATTTTTTCCAACCGGAGTTGGTAACCTGACCTGGAATAATTCCCATGTCCCTACCCCATGTCACATCTTTGTTGCTCGTGGGATAGTTTCTTCATTATGCGAGTGCCATAATTGGTTTGCTAATAAGCTTAGTGTGCGTGGAACTGCTTGCTGAGCATAATCCTCAAGGGTAGGTAGCAGTCATAATGGGGCCTGCCGTTATGATGTAGAATAAAAGAGGGTGAATATCAAAGGCCCAGCAGCCTCAAAGTTCAGCGAAGTGGACAAGTGTCTAACTGCAAAGGTATTGTGCTTGGTCTGTGGAAGATTTAGTAGATCTGAATGCATAGCTATGAATAATTTTCAGTTACTAGGCTTAAAAACCTTTTTGCTGCACTGTAAACCTCATGGTTTCTGAGATTGACAGTAGATCATTCAGAAAGTCAAGCTGCACCAGAGGTCAACTATGTGCTCCGTGCTAATCAGCCATTGTGCACATGATGTTCCCAGTGCATGGCAGGATAAAGCTACAATGAAGATTGTGCAGATCAAAGAGAGGAACAATGTCACTTTCAGTAACGTTTATGTAAGTTCTCATTCTGTTCCCTTGAAGAAGCCTGTTAAACTGTAGATACCTTAAATAAAGTTTTTCAAAAGGTACGAACCAACATTGATTAAAACAGAAAATCCTGGAGAAACTCAACAGGTATGACAGTACTTGTGAAGAGAGAAACAGAGTTAACTTTTTGACGCTGGGACTTTTGACTAAAGAAACAAGTGTCATAACGGAGTTGAAGTGTTAACTCTGTTTCTCTCCCCACAGATGCTGCCAGACCTGCTGAGTTTCTCCAGCACTTGTGTTTGTTTCAGATTATCAGCATCCAAACGATTTTGAGATAAATTAACCCTAATTGATAGTCAGTTTTAGCAATATGAGGTGATGATAGATAGTCAACAGCAATGGGTTAACATGAGCTGTTAGAAAGTTGTCGCCTGAAATAGATGCGAGGTGTTGGGGTGTAGAGATGGGCTGGCTTATCCAACTGTTTAAACTTTTCCAGGAGGTTTCTCTTCTTTGTAGTGAGGAGGTAAGTAAATACATTTTAGCAAATGAAAGCTATTACTGGCTCAAATCTCCTGTTGAAACTGAGAGTCCAATTACATTTTTTGATACATTGAACAAGTGCCTGACTGGAATGTATGGTTTCTTCAGCCCATAACTTCCTGGCTAATAAAATAAACTTTTCTTGTCAGATACCTCTCAAGTATATGAAGGTGCGAGCAATCAGCTCAAAATGAGATTGCTGCATCATTATCATCTGATTAAAAATCTTTTTGCAAGTGATGAATGGTGGTCCGATAGGATTTGTTTTAACTGACCACAACTTTGTCCAGTGTTGTTCAGTTATTGTTTAAAGCATTCTCTGCAAAGAGCCAAAAAGAAATCTTGCATTTGACATCTCCAAGAAGCTGCAGAGACCTTTGGTGTTTAATTACTGTTTTTCAGGCATTCAAACTGGGTCATGGCTGGGAACTCAGAGACTAGCCACCTCTACTATTGGTATGATTGTGCCAAACTATGGGCATTTGAAGCCCAAATATTTCTGATCTTACAAATATCACAGCTGTAAAATAGCAACTATTTCATATTACATATATAAAATGCTCATAATTCTAAATACTTAATATATTGTCATCTATATTATATCCAATACATTATATTGACTATATCTATGATTGTAAAATAATCAATAAAAAGTTTAAAATTAGGAGTTAATCAAGGGAAAAAAGTAAATACTCTTTAGGGATGGGATGCCTGTTTACTTTCTGGCTGTTGTGAGACATGGCAAAAACTGCTTCTTGAAATGGTAGCAAATGGAAAGCACACTAGCTGAATTTATCTGCTTTGACAAATGAACTGGGCGGTAATTCTTTTGAAACATTTACTAGATTCAAATCAGACTTGAAACAGGATAACTTTTCCAAAGTGCTTCAAGTGCTTTTAGTTGCACCGTTGTTGTTGTCTGTATTGATCAGCTGGTGTCATTTACCTTAATAATTGCCATTAATTGTGCCCAAAACACACCACTTTTGGCTGTCACTTCACGTGAAAGACATCCATTTTCATAGATCAACATGCAGGTGGGAGGGCATTCAGAAGTTATAACTTTATGCAGATACTGCTGGGATCATGGTAAACACTGTACAATTAATAATTACATAATGTTCTGTCTTAATCACTAATATGGATAAATAATTGGATTTTTCTTGGGCAGCATAAGAAAATATTCTGTATTAAAGCCATTTGGTCATTCATTGTTGCTGCTTTCAAATATGTATAATTTATAGCAATCTGAACTCCAAGCAAGTACATAGTCAGATAGAAAAATGAATAACTACAAGTGAAACCTCTTAGACTGATGCTCTGATAATCCGTGGTCCAATAACAACTGAACAAAATTCCTACAGTTCAACCTTGAACATAAGACACAGTCAATACAAATGAAGGAAAGAAACAGTTACTGGAGTGATGACGTTCAGATGTGTAGCAAGTTGCCAAGATAGCCAACATTTATACCAACCAATCTAACTGGCTGTCTGCTATGGATCAAACATTATGCTCCCCTGTCATCTCCAGGGCCTTCCGGCTCTGGTTCTGCCTGCAGACAAATCTCTGGTATATATTGTTGGCTTCCTGTCTTGGTTCTTTCTCTGGCATTGTGGGCCCTTTTATCCTGCATTCATTAAGGAAGAGAAAATTAAGTTTTCATTGATGCTGAGAACCGCTTACTCTTGGATTGCCCCTTGGTCTCATGAAGTGTCAGACTACCAGCTGTCTTCCAGACCTCATGCTCTCTAAATCTGCATAAGTTTCACAAGGGGTGCAGATTTGGGTGATAGACATGTGCAGCCAACACAACTATGGAAGCTGGTGAGTGGGAACACTTTATGCTTCGATAGCCCTTTAACATTCCTACTTTTCTCATCGATCTTTCATCTTGACAGTGTGAAACTTAAACCCAGCCCTGCAGTCAGGAGACTAAACACTTTCCCTTAGATGGAGGCCATGACCACTTACATTGGCAGCAACGTCCATCCAGACTGTGCTGGTCATTCATGATGACCATTTGCTGTGATCAGCTGACATTGAAATCTCTCTCATTCCTAAATGGCCTGAAATTAGTTTTGTATAGTAAGGTTCCAAGCTCTCACTAAACCATGGGCGCAATGTATTATGTAGATCATTATCTGACACAGCTAAATTCTTTGATGACACAGACTGAACTTTTGCAAGGTTGCTTCTACCTGCACTCTGAAAGGTTTTCTGTTACAATCTGCACACACAGTCCTTCCTACATGTGGAATTTTAGTTTGTAAACACATCTATATGCCCTTCGAAATACAGTTCCTTCTAGTGCATGGAGATCACATGAGGTGGGTCTCCCAATCTCAGAGTTGCTCCTACGGGCAAGATTGGATCACTGTATTCTTGAGCTTGCCACTACAGTATTTTGTTCAGATGCCTACATCGATCACAACAATCCCAACAACTACAACTTTCAGGCCCGTGGGCTCACTGACATAGTACAAAATCTAGGCTCTGCGTGCAGTGTGCTCCATTGAAAAGAAACATAGAAATACCCACAGTGTGTAGGATTTGTAGTATATTTATGTCTTTGAGAAGTAATAAGAAATGAGATGGCAATGCATTGATAGTACAAATAGCAAATAAGCTGCAATTTACTTGCAGATTTTAAGACAACAAAACTTAGTACAGTATTGGATACAATTAAGTAGTTACTACAATAGGATGAAGGAATAATTTTAGCATTTTAAACATAGCAGGAGAGAGAGAGATACACAAAGCATCTTTTGATAATTGTACACAGAGATTAAATTTTGTCCTATGTCAGTGAGCCTGCGGGCCTGAAAGTTGTTGTAGTTGGGATTGTGGTGATCAACGTAGGCATCTCTAAAATCCCTTGTTCTGCTTCATCTTATGGATGCAACCTCGTGGCTGACTGATAGTTCCTGTGGTTATCATCTAATTACATTATTGAATGCACAATGCCAACAAGCACAATGCAGATGTTCAGGAAATGTTAAATGAGGCAGTAGAAGAAACTAATACCATCAATCAGTTACAGTAATACCTGCTCCACAACAATTTGAGTGCCTCACTGGCATCAGCTCAATTCGAATACATGAAGCACTTCAAATATTCATCCTACAATTGTTAAGTGTGCTGAGATGGAATGGCGTATACATGCATTATGTATTATACATTGCATATTTATTAACTCTTCCAGTACCAGTGATGAGAATTCCCCATTCTAACTGACATGTGTAAGGCCCCAGTAGCACAGGAGAGATCTGCGTTTAGAGAAATCTGATTTTCACATATGACAATAAGCACTTCATAAATGTGTCTTTATTAACACACAAATATTTTCTCTTTTGCAGTGACTTTTGACCATTTTCAAATACTACGTGCAATTGGAAAAGGGAGCTTTGGCAAGGTATTTATGCTGCAAGTTGCACATTAGTTTAATTATGTATCTGCCACAATTTTAATCAACATTTTCTAATTTCTAAGATAGATTGGTTCTGTTGAACAATTTACTGAGCATGTGCTCTTTGGAATCAATTGTGTAGGGAATTATGAACAATATAGCTTCATGTTTAAGCTCGTAAACAGCTATAGAGTGGAAGAAGAAACTGGTTGTTATACTATGTTGCTAATGGTTATCAATATCTTATGACACCGAGAGAGTGTTATTTTATAAGTTAAACATGAGATATTAATTCCCTAGCTGTGAGGTTAGAAAAATATATATTTAACATTGTTTCAATGTTTAACATATTGTACATCATAGTGACAGTGAAAGTTCAAAGACAAGTACACTCCAGTTAATGGAACATTCAATTTAATTCACTTTAGACCATGATTTCTGTAGGAAAGGTGTGGTTTATGCATTTCCAATATCATGTTGGAAGATAAAAGTGCTCCTATCTAGTTTAACAATAAGATTTATGTATAGTTACCTCTGTATTTAACACATGTATTGGGTGATGATTATTTTTGAGAATTAGATAACATGGAGCTATTACAATTATAGAAGATGCTTTATGTAACCCTCCTTTGCTTAATCGTGAAGAGTCGAACAGACTTCGCAAGTTTTACAAGTTTTCAGTTGGAGATGGGTTATTGAAATAACTCCACAGAGGCTAGTATCCTGTCTCAAAGTCACCCTTCGTTAACACCTGGAGAGTCCTTGATACTCCTCCAGCTCTCCCAGAGCCAGCTGTCAGAGAGAACAGAATGTTTGTCAATCCTGCTTATATCTGTCACCAAGGGCTTCCTGATTGGATCAGATTAACAGCCCCAACCAGGGAACTTATATTCTGTGAGATCCACCTGGCTGACCTCACTACAATCACTACAATTATAAGTTCAATTTTTGTATATTTTTGAATCACTGTTTCTGCTGGCAAAAATAGATACATACACATTGAACGATGGTCATGAAAGAAAATGATTGGACAATGTGGACAATCGGGATTCCATTCATGACCTATTCTATATGGCAGTTTTGAGAAAATATAACTTTTCTAATAACAGTTCAAATTTGGAATGAAATAAAACAAAAGATTTTTTTTTCAATATGGCATGTGACACTCTAAGTTGCCTTACCACACCACAGAATGAAAGACCAGCCTTAATATAGGGCCTTTCGCTGCAGATGGACTAAAATGCATTATGTCAATGATGCATTTGTGAAACAAAAACAAAGTTGCTGGGAAAGCTCAGCAGGTCTGGCAGCATCTGTGGAGGAGAAAACAGAGCTAACGTTTCGGGTCTGGTGACCTTCCTCAGAACTGATGGTGGCTGGGAAAACGTCAGTTTAAATGCAGAAAGTAGGGAGGTGGGTGGGGTAGGGAGTAAACGATAGGATAGAGCCCAAAGAGAGAGAAAGACAGTTGGACAGACAGAGGAGTTGCTAACGATCAGGCTGGGAGGGTGAATAGTTGTTAATGGGGACAGTTAGTGACTAACAACAGGGGGTGTGTAGTGGCAGGCTATGTGGTAACAAGGCCTGGTGTTGGCGTTGGGGGGGCTGGGACATGGGAGAGTTTGGGCCCTAAAATTATTGAACTCAATATTGAGTCCGAGGGCTGTAGGGTCCCCAAGCAGAAAATGAGGTGTTGTTCCTCCAGCTTGTGTTGGGCTTCACTGGAACACTGTAGCAAGCCGGAGACAGAGATGTCGGCCAGGGAGCAAGGTGGTGCATTGAAGTGGCAGGCAACAGGTAGTTCAGGGTCTTTTTTGGGAGCAGAACGTAGATATTCTATGAAGCAGTCGCCAAGTTTACGCTTCATTTCCCCAATGTAGAGGAGACCACATTGTGAGCAGCTAATGCAGTCGACTAGATTCTTGGAAGTGCAGGTGAAGTGTTGCTTCACCTGGAAGGTATGTTTGGGCCCTTGGATACCGGGGAGGGAGGAGGTAAACGGGCAGGTGTTGCACCTTTGCCGGTTACAGTGGAAGGTGCCATAGGGCTGTGGGGAGGTGTTGGGGGTGAAGGAAGTATGGACCAGGGTGTCCTGGAGGGAATGGTCCCTGTGGAAGGCAGACAAGGGAGGGGAGGGGAATATGTGTCTGGTGGTGGCATCTTGCTGGAGGTGACAGAAATGGCTTCTGATGATCTTCTGGATGTGGATGCTGGTGGGATGGTAGGTGAGGATAAGGGGAACCCTATCGCTGTTGTGGGAGGGAAGAGAAGGGGTGAGGGCAGAAGTGCGGGAGATGGGTTGGACCCGATTGAGGGCCCTGTCGACAATGGAGCTGGGGAATCCTCGGCTGAGGAAGAAGGTGGACATTTCGGAGGCTCCCTTGTCAAAGTTGGCCTCTTCTGAACATATGCGACAGAGACAGAGGAACTGAGAGAAAATCCATTACAAACCCACCGACTCCCACAGCTACCCGGATTATACACCCTCACACCCCACTTCCTGTAAAGACTCCATCCCATTCTCTCAGTTCCTCCTCAGTTCCTTCTGCATATACACTGATGTTTTCCCAGCCACTATCAGTTCTGAAGAAGGGTCACCGGACCTGAAATGTTAACTCTGTTTTCTCCTCCACAGATGCTGCCAGACCTGCTGAGCTTTTCCAGCAACTTTGTTTTTGTTCCTGATTTACAGCATCTGTAGTTCTTTTGGTTTTTATGTATTTGTGAAATGTACACACTTTTATAATATAGGAATGCAGTGATTTAGGGCCACAGAGAACAGGAAGGGTATCCATTTTGCATCAAGAAGACCATTACATTTCTTTGAGGTCAGATAATTAGTTTTGTATGGTAAGATTTCATGTTGAATTGAGAGATATTTAAATTTATGTAAATGCTGTAACTATTTTGACTGTCTTTAATTCTCCTGATTAAGTCCTGTTGTTAATGATTTACATTGCATTAGATATGCAAACATATTTTCATGAAGCATGATTTTCAGAGGAATGGGTTAACTAAATCATGCAATGTCATATAAAGATAGAGTAAATGGTGGGGAATAAAATTGTGAATCCCACTTTTTCATTCAAAGTTATTCTGTTTAGATAACGTACAGTGGTAAGTATTGTTTGAATGGATGTCTTGAGAGCTTACGTTCTCATATGAATCAATTGTTCACTGTGCTGACTAATTGTAGCGGGAGCATGTTTATGCATTAATTTTTTTTTGGCATGCTTATGCCCCTAAGCCAAGGAATATGAGATTTGGTAGTTTGGTAAGTAGTATGAATCCTCCTTGGTGCTATGTTGATGTTTATGCCTCTGCTGGTAAGTGCTGATCCACATTGTTGAGATAAATTGAACTGTCATGGTTTTTATTTGAAAGAAGATTGATAGAATTATCATCTTCTGGTAAAATTAATTGTAAGGTTCTTGGCTGAGTATGAGGTTCTTGGGACTTCAAAATAGCTAAAGTATGACCTGAACATAACAATGAATGTTTTTAATACTCCATGATTTCCCCTTTCCCTTTTATAGTGCCCTCTTTTGGTGGTGTTCTATGTGGTAGTTACAAGTCAACACTATGTGCAAATTGCTGTCTCACTAATACAACACTACACTGATTGCCATCTGATTAAAACTTTTGATATGAGAGCCAGTCACCTGCAAAATCCCACAAAGGAAAAATTGAGCTCTGTCTTTGCACTAAATAGTTTTGTTTTGCTTGTCCCTTCTCACAGTAGACTAATAACTGGCAAGGTACTTCTCTGATTTAGCACGGAAATAAATTATTTGTTTTCGATGGTTTGGTACAACAGAAGCTCAAAGGAACAAGCGGGTTTGGGCAAGTGGTATTGAATGAGTTAACACTATTAATTCTGAACAATAGTTTTTTATCGATAGGAGTGTGGATTGGGCGTAGAATTTTTCACGCAGTTTCTATTCATGGCAAGGCAATGGCATCACTTATCTTTAATTGCCCCTGAGAAGTGTGTGGCGAGCCACCTTCTTGAACTGTTTTAATCCTTCATAGTGGTTTTGATGCAATTGAGGACCGTGTTAGACCATTTTAGCTCAGAGTCTGGAGTCAAATATAGCCTATACTGGGTAAAGATGGCAGCTTGCCACCCTTGGAGAACACAAAATGAATGAGTTGAGTTTTAGCAATGATCTAGTAGTTTCATGATTCCAAATTTGTTTTCTGAATGTATTTACTGAAATCAGAATGTCTTTGTGAGATTTGAACTCTTGTCTCTGGATTGTTAATGCAGGCCAATGGATTGCTAGTCTAGTAATGTAAACCCTGTATAATTGTGCCCAATGCTACAGCTTGTTACCTTTAGAACATCATGAACACTCTAGAACATTGCTTAATATCTACTTAAGGTAGTTTACCACAGAATAATTTCCAGACCAAGGAAGTGTGTTTTCTCACACATTGGACAATGAAATCAGTTACAATTTGAGCCTGGTCTCCACTGGGCAATTGCAGTGAACCTCCAGCTGTCATTTATGTAAACTCAGAATATTCACTAATGTTGCAACATTCTGCTCCACTCAAGTCTAGCATGCAGCACATGAGTGCCTATTAGCAGGATCCAGATATCATCCAGGCTTAATCTATTGGATAGAAGCATTGCATTGTGGGATTGTGAGGCTATGATCATATCCAACATCGCCAAATCCACACCTGTTAATATCCTGGAGGTCACCACTGAATAGAAAGAAAACTGCAGTTACCCTATAAAGGGTTACACGGCAGGGCAGAAGCTGGAAACTGCATTCATGTCCACCATTACAAGGCTCAATTCAGGTGCGTGATGGAATAATTGTCACTTGTCTGGATGGGTGCAGCTACAAAACTCAAAGCTCAACAGGATCCAGCAGACAGCATTCAGTCTGCCTGATTGGAACATTTGCCACAAAGATGCTGTGGCTGCAAAATGCACTATCTATCAAATGCATTGGAGCAAGATTGTTTTAGCATCTTCCTACCATGAAGGCGACAGCACAAATTTCAAGGGAGCACTGTGACTTGCAAGTTACTCTCCAATTCCAAAACTTTGCTGAATTGAACATGGATTTGCATTCTTCACTAGTACATTATCCTAGAATTCTCACTTGACCTCATTATAACAATATCAACAGTGCAAGATCTGCCTTGGCATTAATTAGAAGGTGCAACAATACTTTTTCAGGGAAACTAGGGATCAACACTAAATTGAGTTTTGCTGGTATAATTTCAAAATTCATACTGATATGGATATGTACTAATAATGAAATGTGCTAATCTTATTCCTAATATACAGTATTCACAGAACAATGGATTAATGCAAATACATCAATAAGGTCAGTTTAATAGTTGTCTTCAGGGGAATTATCTAAACACAATTTCAATTTCAGGTTTGAGTAATTCAATTAATTTCATGTCATGCCATCATCCGGATATATCTTTTATTATTCCATTTTATTAAGGTCATTAGGCGCAGGCAACAACTTACAAAAAATTTTATGTTGCAAACTACATGTATTTTCATCTGCAAAATATTTTTGTTTAAAATATAACATTTTTATATTATACATAAAATCTGTGTATATAATATATATCATATAAATAAGATGGAGATAGAGTTCGGTTTATGGGCATTAATGCAAAGGAACTCAATTACTGCTTTAGAAGTAATTGTTAACTTACATATACCCAGGACAAAGGCATATGTAAAACTCTTTTATAACACAGTGGAAGAAACAAGAATTATCCTAAATAGCGAAGTAGTTTTGGTCCCAAAGGGTGGTACGGACGTGCTTCCATGTCTTATCACCATGTTAAAAATGATGCAATAGCCTGTGCAACAGTTTAATATCTCACTGATTGCAAAATATATGTATTTGTCATTGATAATTAGTTAATGATGGCCCATATGGATTATGAAAGTATTGACTACTTTCCATTATGGCAGCATCTATGCATGTTGTTTTATAATGAAAAACAGACTAATAATTACTTTGTACAACAAAGGATGTATTGGAACATATAATAATTGTCACTATGATTAACAATAGTAAAACTCTCAACAAAACAAATAGTCAATATCAAAATGGCCTCAGCACTATTTCCAGTTACAAACTATGGATGTTAAATCTTATTAAAGTCATTTGAAGATCAAAAAGTAGGTTTGTTAGAAAATTCTGCCTCAGATAATTTTACTGGGAATGAGAGTTGCAGGTGCTGCTGTGCTAATAATAGCCCAGATCTTCTGGATTTCAGAGCATCAGGTTCCATGGGAATTGATCAGGAGGTCTGGACATCCCATGGGATTTTCCCGATTGTCAGAGACTTTCTGAAAAAATCTCCAATTCAGTGCTAGAAGTGGAGACTTCAAACCGCCTAGACTTACTAACCTGAATAGATCCCCAAGAAATTTTGGGACAGAGAAATCTTAGTCTAACTCCTAGGTAACTATACAATTGGCCACCCGAACCCAACCCACCTCCTACCCTCAACTACTTCCCAACTCTGTGATTCCTACCACAGATCCCAACACCGCCAAATTTCCCAACAACACTATTATCCCTCTCGACCCTTGAACTCCCCTTCTAACAATCACCGGATCTCACCTGACTGCCCACCGCACTCATGTGTCACCTTATTTAGCTGCCACTCTACTCAATCATCCAAACACCTTACCCACTGATATAACCACATGTTTACTCATTCGGTCACCCAGACTAATTCACTAATATTCTAAAAAGCTGCTTTAATGTCCAAAAACTTTTCAGTGTGATTATGAATGCACACTTAGCAACATACTGACAGCAAATACCATAAAATGAGGGCATGGCTTGACTTCCACCATACCCCAGCCACCACTTTGCTGCCTGTACCTCCTCCACGCCCCAACATGATGATCCAGTGCAGTGAGGAAGCTCTTCATGGAAGACTGCTCTGAACTCCTAATTCATTTGGCACCACAAGACCTGGCTGCAAACATGGAGCTTCATTGTTGTTCAAAATATTTAAACTTTGAAACAAGACATGAACATTTTATTATCCCGTACTTCAAGCTGTAAGTTTGTATCCTAGTCATCAACAAACCATGATGCTCTAAAGTATACAACAATGATGCAATTTGGAATAAATGCAGTATAGAAATCTATAAATATCATTATGGACACAATGACAGATTTTAAAACAAATCTCTCTCCCTATTCTCAAACCCTGCCCATAAACAGATTATTAACTAATTTTTCCTTTTTTAAATAGTGGGGGTATTACCTCTACTCCCTCTGTTTCTAGAAGAACTGTAATCACACTGCAGTAAGGTTAAATCGGAAGTAGGGCTTATTAAACACACTCATATACAAAGGAGAAATCTTGCGAGACAAGCAAACTTACAAATGTGCCAAGAAATAGAGTCAGAACAGATAAAGTCATTATTCAATACGTAATGACTTAGATACAAAGCCAAGACATAGCAATTTATCAATATCTTTAATTTTAAGATAGAGCCCAAAAGTCAAAGTCAGAGTTAGCAGCCTGCAATTCCTTTGTGGGATGGGTCGACAGATTAGTGAACACTTGAGAAGTTAGAGGCAGTTTCTTCTCTTTATATTTCTTTGAAAATTTTCTGAAGATGCAATGCTGAAATACGACTTATGCACACAAAAAAAAGGAGGAATGGCTCAGGTACAGGCTGCTAGGATCAAGGGAATCCCTGGAGTTATATAGGGGATACAGGCGTTTACCGAAGAAGGAAATCAGGAGGATGAAAAGGGAGCACGAGAGAGCTTTGGCTGAGATTAGGGTGAATCCAAAGGGATTCTTTAAGTATATTAAAGGAAAAAGAATAACTAGAGAGAGAATAGGGCCCCTCAAGGACCAAAGTGGACATGTATGTGTGGAACCGCAGGAGATGGGCGAGGTCCTCAATGAATATTTCATCTGTGTTTACCATGGAGAAAGACATGAAGACTTGGGAACTTGGGGGAAATTAGTGGCAATATCTTGGAGACAGTCCGTATCATAGTACAGAAGGTGTTGGAAGTATTAGAATGTATGAAGGTGGATAAATCTCCTGGTTCTGACCAGATATATCCAGGAACCCTGCCAGAGGCTAGAGAAGAAATTGCGAGGACCCTGGTTGATATATTTGCATCATTGTTAGCCACAGGTAAGGTCCTGAAAGACTGGAGGAAAGAAAATGTTATGCCCCTATTCAAGAAGGGCTGCAAAGAAAAACCTGTGAATTAGTGATCAGTAAGCCTAACATCTGTAGTAGGTAAGTTACTTGAGAAGATTCTGAGGAATAAGATTTACATGCATTTGGAAAGACAGGGTTTGATTAGTAGTAGTCAGCATGGCTTTGTGCGTGGAAGATCATGCCTCACAAATTTGTTAAGAGTTCTTTGATGAAGTGACCAGGAAGGTTGACGAGGGCAGGGTGGTAGATGTAGTCTATATGGATGTCAGTAAGGCCTTTGATAAGGTTTCACATGGTAGATAGCTCTGTAAGGTTAGATCTCGTGGAATCCAGGGAGAGCTGGCATATTGGATACACATTGGTTTGATAGTAGGAAGTAGAGACCAATAGAGGAAGGGCTCATGTCGGACTGGAGGTCTGTGACTAGTGGTGTGTCTCAGGGGTCAGTGCTGGGCCCATTGCTGTTTGTTATCTATATCAATGATTTGGATGAGAATGTATAAGGCATGATTAGTAAGTTTGCGGATGACACTAAAATAGGCGGTATTGTGGACAGTGAGGAAGGTTATCAGAAATTGTAGCAGGATCTTGATCAGCTGGGGAAGCGGGCCAAGAAATGGCAAATGGAGTTTAATATACGTAAGTGTGAGGTGTTACATTTTGGAAAGTCAAATCCAGGTAAGAGTTTCATGGTGAATGGTAGTGCCTTAAGGAATGTAGTGGAACAGTGAGACCTTGGAGTTCAGGTGCTCTGTTCTCTGAAAGTGGAGTCACAGGTAGACAGGGCAGTGAAGAAGGCTTTTGGCACACTGGCTTTCATCAGTCAGGGCACTGAATGTAGAAGTTGGGAAGTTATGTTGCAGTTATACAGGATGTTGGTGGGGCCGTACTTGAAGTATTGTGTTCAATTTTGGTCACCTTGCCATAGGTTACCTTGCCCCTACACCTCTCCCCTCACCTCCATTCAAGGCACAAAAAAACCCTTCCACATTAGACAGGGGTTCACCTGCTCATCCGTCAATTTGGTCTTCTGTATCCACTGCTCCCGATGTGACCTCCTCTACATCAGTGAGACCAAGCGTAGACTTGGAGACCGTTTTGTAGAGCATCTGCGCTCTGTATGCAACAAATGACAACACCTTCCAGTCGCCAACCATTTAAACTCCCCCTCCTACTCTCTGGGTGACATGTCCATCCTGGGCCTCCTCCAGTGTCACAATGACACCACCCGCAAACTGGAGGAGCAACACCTCATATTCCGCCTCGGGAGCCTACAGCCCAATGGCCTAAACATGGATTTCACCAGTTTTAAAACCTCCCCATCCCGGGCCTCATCCCATGTCCACCCCTCCCTCTCATCCCAGCCTCCTTGACCTGACACAACCTGTCCATCTCCTTTCCCACCTACCTGCCTCTTCCACCTCACTGACCAATCCCCACCACTCCCTACCTGCACTCACCTTTCACTATCCCACCTACCTTCCCCAGCCCCACCCGTCCTCTCTCTATTTATTTCTAAGCTCCTTTCCCCCTCCCCATTTCTGAAGAAGGGTCCCGACCTGAAACATCTACTTTCCTGCTCCTCTGATGCTGCCTGGCCTGCTGTGTTATCTCTGACTGCAGCATCTGCAGTCTTGCTACATCCAGGTTGTTTATTATGTGTTTAAGAGTCATTAAAGGATCTGTACTAACATTTAAAAAAAAATTTGTTCAAGTCAATATGTCAAGAAAAAGTAAACTGCATCTAACAGAAGATGCAGAATGAGAATGCAGATGGACAGCAGAATTTAGCTTCTTCATTGTCCATTTAATGCCCCGCTTTATTAGTCTTATTATTACTTCAATCTTCCACCGTTCTGTGCCAAATATTAGTTTGAACCATGATAAAAACAGTAATGTTGGCAGGAAGCAAGAATACATAGAAGAAAAGTCAGTGATTCAAGAGATGTGAAAAAAACTATATTATTCACCACATGTTGCTAGTGGCAGTGGCCTGGAATATGTAAGTAGTGATCAGGAAATTGGGTGTGATTCTTATTGATGGACTGATGTCTGTTTGCAATCAATGTGTTTGTGTTATTTAGTAATAAAATGCTGGTTAATGAAACAATAGGGACATAAATATGTTTTTTTTTTTGTTTTTCTCAAGTTGAGCATATTTTGCCCTCAACTTCATATAGAAAGAAATGAAATAAACATTAAGGATTGTGGAGTTCCAGACAGATGCTAAGAGACATTTAAAACTTGAATCATCCCGTACCCATTTTCTAGCCAGATACTTTGAACAATAGATTTCTGATCATTGGATTTTTAAGGATTTGTGCCTGTTACGTACTTTTTGGAGTTTTGGATAAGATTTACAATCATGTGAGTTCAATCAAACTGCTCATTGATAATAATATGCCAATTTACTATCTTGCCCAGATTGTGACAGTAACTTTGAGCTTTGTGGGCTCACTTTTCCAAACATTAATTTGAGGGAAATTTCTGTTGGATGTACTGGTAATAACAAGGGTTCTGCTGCAATATATGCACATATGTGCAACTTTGAAAGAAGTGGTTTCTGAAGGTTTAGCTCTCAGGCTGAATAATGCTGTAACAAATTTTGAACAGGGACATCATGTTGCAGCCGTACAGGACATCGGTGAGGCCACTATTAGAAAACTGCATGCAATTCTGGTCTCCCTGTTATAGGAAAGATGTTGATAAATGTGAAAGGGTACAGGAAAGATTCACATGGATGTTGCCAGGGCTTCAGCTAAAGGATAAGTCTGAACAGGCTGGGGCTTTATTCCCTGAAGCATCAGAGGCTGACAGGTGACCTTATAAAAGTTTATAAAATCATTGGAGGCATGGACAGGGTGTATAGCCAAGATCTTTTTCCCAGAGTAGAGGAGCTCAAAACTAGAGGGCATAGGTTTAAGGTAGGAGGGGAAAGAAGGTAGGAGGGACCTGAGGGGCAGCATGTCTGTGCAGTGGTGTGTGTATGGAATGAGCTGCCGGAGGAGGTGGTGGAGGCTGGTACAACATTTAAAAAGCACTTGGATGGGTAAGTGTATAGGGAGAGTTTAGAGGGGTTTGGGCCAAATACTGACAAACGGGACTTAGTCAGTGTAGGATATCAGGTTAGCACGGATGAGTTGGACCAAAGGCTCTGATTCCGTGCTCTATGATTCTATCTGACTCCATGACTCTGATTCTATCTGACCCAAACAGCTAGACAGTTTTGTTCTGCAGCATTAGTTTGCATTTTGCCATTCCTGCTTGAATTGTGCATGACCAGAAATATTTTCCCTTGATTAGTGAGCAGAATCCTTGTTAGTTTAAATGTTATTCTGTCTAGTTAGAAGGAATGAACAAAGTAGATTGAATGGTTTTATTACTTGATTTTTTTTTACATTGCATCCATGTAGGTTGCTAACTAAGGATGCTTTTTTTTAACCAAATGTTGAATGCTTAAAGTGCACAGTATGGTTATAATGGTGTTAATGTGCCTGGATGCCGTCTCCTGAAAAGCAAAATAAAGTGACATTCTGCTAAAGTTTCAAAATTTTCACAATGCTATAGCATCTTGATAAATTTCAAACTTAGAAATGAAAATTTGACTGCACAGTTCAAGGCTTTTTAGCTGCAAAGTTCTAATGGCCTTCTTGTATCTAAAAGTAATGCTTAGCCTGATGCTGTGTGCTGAAGTCCTTCCTTTTTGCTGAGAGTAAGAATTGCAACCAGGCCAGTACTTAGCTATTAAACATTTTACAAACCTAACTGGTGGAAACTGAATAGAACAGACACATAGAACTATCATTAATTTACTTTTGAGCAACTTGAATGCAATTTAAGCAGGAAGATATTCAATAGATGATAAATAGTAAATGTGTTTCATTTATATGCAGCTGAAACTTCTTGCACTATTTCTCTTTCTCTCCTCCCCCATTCTGTCATTCTTTCATAACATTACAGTAATTGAACAGATTTTTGACATGTTGTTTAAGGTGCCATCATTGCTCTGAATGCAAATTCATAACTGAATTTTTTTTGTTGAGAATTCGTGGGATCAATTTGGTATTTTTGTATTTGCTTCTATAAAATGTTAATAGCTATTCCAAAAGAAATCACGACATTCCACCACAATGCTTAATTCTCTGAAGAAATTATTTCAATGACATTTTCTGGCACATTGGCAGTGGATTTTCTGAGTACAGTTAATCTCCCCACAAAATCAAAAGAGGTTATTCTGAACCAAATGTGCAACAAAATCTATTTAAGGGATTACTGGATGAGTGTATTAGCATCTGTAAGTTAACATACATCTCTATTGCTTTTGATCTTTTCAGTTGAACATTATTGAGGATATTTCATGTCTTTCATTTGACTCTACCTGATATAGTGTTTTGATTCATCTCTTTTCAATAATTAAAATATCTCCTTGGATCCTTATTGAAACCATTGTACTGCACAATACCACTTTGGCAAAAGGTGTAGCAACCTTACAATTGTGTTACATTATCATTGGAAGCATTTCACAAGGAGAATTTTTTTCAATATTCTGCTAAGCTATGTTGTACTGTTGTGGTAAAACATGCGCTCAGTTGAGGACAAAAGTTCTGGAAGAAAGTAAAAATTAAAACCGTTGAAAATTTGCACCGTGACCCAATTTCACAGGTTGCCTCAGGGGTTGAAGTGATGGAATGACTATCTCGTCTGCTTCTGCTGTTGTTCCAAAAAGACTGGATTATTAGGTAGGTCAGATGTGTGCTAAATAAAAGTTGAACCAACAAAAAGATTTCTTTGAAGTTGCAGTGTATAGTATCCTCATTATGAAGAGAAATGTCTGCTCTTTTCTCTCGAGATAACAAGGTGTGGAGCTGGATGAACACAGCAGGCCAAGCAGCATCATAGGAGCAGGAAAGCTTGACGTTTTTGGCCTAGACCCTTCATCAGAAATGCTCTTTTCTCTAGCTTTGTCTGTATATCTGGGCATCCTATCCATCTCACTATGCTGAACATTGTTTTTTCCAGCTAAGTCTGGGGTGCATCAATTTTGTTTGGAGGGTTCATCAGCATAAGGTCCTGCAGGTTTTAGCAACTCTCGCATTAATTACCTACCTGCCTTTAAGGCAAGTCTCACTCTGATTACTACTACATCTTACCAGTTGGGCACCTCAACCCACTGCCAACAGCATATAGCCAGCAGCAGAAGGTGTCTGGGGCAGGTGGGGGTGTGAGGGTTTGGGGAGGCGGCGGTAGTCACCGTGTGGAATACTAGTGTTTGCAGGCTCCCATGTGTCTATCGTTCTCAAGCAGTGAGTGCCTTCAAGAGAGTCCCAGCATCATAAAGAGGTGAGAGTGCTCTGAAAGCCTTCCCTTTGCCTTTCCTAGATGGTAACCCACTTCTTGCAACCCCCATTCCTGCACTTACACACCTGGGTATGGGGTCTCTGCTGATCTTGGGCCTTTGTTGGGCACATTGCCAGCAGGTTCAGCCATTCCCTGTGTAGCTCTTACTGCAATGAGATGCTGCCAGCCTCAGATTGGTGGCAGTATTGGAGATTGGACTTTCCATCCCTTGGCACACACTCCTTGGGATGGAACCACAAAGCTCCCTGACCCCTGTTGCCTGGAGTAAATTCTACTCTGTTTCACAATGATCACATGTCCCACTGCAAGTTATGCTTCTGGCTTATTTGGTCTAAACCAAATTTCTGCTGCTACAGGAGGTCTTTTGTACCCTCAGCACTTACATTGGCTGTCCTCCTCCAGGTGGGGGGAATGTCTGACTTCCACTTCCAGTATGAAGTGCTGGAATTGGATTGAGAATTGATTACCCTTCGACTCTCTCGTGCGGATGTTACAATCTTTGGAAGGTCTTTACTGATCCCACAAATGTACAGCACCGATCATGTCTAGACATTCCTTTGGCCTAGCATTGCTGAGGTGGTAATGCTGGAAAATCCGCAGCTAATTTCACACCGTCGTTACTGTCTTACTTGGCCACCTTCTACCCTTTGTGGCTCAATGCTTTTGACATCTCTGAAACTGACAATGAAATACAAATTCCCACAAAGATCAAAAAGGAGTAAAGACCTGTTAGAATGGGCCACACCAAATGCTTCCTGTCTGTCTGCTTCCAATCTGCTAAACTGGTAGATAGATGGCATGTCTTCTCATGTGTATCTGAAACACATGTTTATGAACAAAACATATTCTACTCCTTCTATTAGAATGAAAATATAAATTTTGTTTAAAAATAATATTTTAGTTGGTACAGGTAATTTGTCAGAAACAGCAGTGTGTACTGAAAATTATCTTCCATTTAAACTAAGCTGTGACTTAACTAGTGTATAACTCTGATGTTCTGACCAGCCAGTGTCAGTTATGATACTCTATATTGTATCTTACTACTGCTGGGAGTTGAGTTACAACCGACAAAAGTGTCGAAAAATTGTACCTTACAAATTGATTTGTGGACATTATTTTAAATATAATACAAGACTGATTCTTCAGTGAAAATCAAGTGGACCTCTGTGAACTATGTAAAATAAAGTGCAACTTCATAGCATTTAAAAGGTATCGACAACCAAGCTATTCCCAACCATTTAGTGCCCCAGTACCCTACGCCCTCTGATTTGATATTCTTGCACCAGGCATTCAAGGACAAGCTGTTGCTTCCAATGATTCCACTGAAGTGAAATAATGATAGAAATGGATAGACTGCTTTATCAAAATTGTCTTTATTTTGGACTAGTTGAATAAAAATGAGACTTCAGTTTCAGAAGTTATTTCGGAAGGCTGTAGCCTTCTCTCATGTTCTGATGAATGCTTGGTTTGGTACATTCTTCTCCCTTACACCACCTTTACCCCATTTTTACACGAAAGAGGCAAAAGCCAACAACTGAAGCTTCTACGATAGTTACTTAACAAATAAGCCCGGTCTACTTCAGAACCACCTTTATTGATTCACTTGCAAAGTATAGGAATCATCCAGCAATTTCTGTTTTCATTTGTGTTTGTGTAGAATCAGCTACCTTTTGAGTCACTCAATCAACTTGGACAAGAAAGATCCAATCAGATAAACCTTCACCCGCTTCCGGTCCAGTCTTCACACTCTCACTTGTATTCCTCATTCTTCTGATGGTAACAGACTCAATTAGAACAGTAATTGAGTCCCAACAGTTATGCATTAATGTACAATATGTGTCTATGTCTATTCTTTACCAACGGAGTGCTTCCCTGTTATTAACTTCTCCCACATTGGTCATTGTGTACAGCTACCTACCCAACTGCTCCTTCTAAGTTAGCTTGTGCTAATAGGAGTAGAGCAGTATTTCTGGAACAGAGCGGTAGAGATATTGTGACTCTCAATCCTTACAAGTCTCACTATAGGCTGTGGACTGTCGGCAGATCCAGTCACTGCCTCACCTTTTGGTTAGTGGACTGGCAGGGGTAAGCAGAGGAGTGGTATGGTGGTGCTGGTATTCTGAGAGAATGCTGCATTTTCCATCCTCACATCTGTCGCAACCCAATTTGGAACCTTTTGCAAAATTAAACCCTAGTTATTATCACAGAAACTCTTTCCCATCTTGATCTTCATTCAGATATTTCACAATTGTGCGTGTCAAGTGATGTAATAATTGTTCAGCCTGCTGTCTGAGTGGCAACAGTTTGATGTATATAATCTTGGCCATTCTGACTGGAGAGCAGATGAGGAGAGGAGCTACATTATAATGACTTTGAATTGTCAGTATATCTGTTCTGGGTGGATGTTTTGAGTGGGCAGCAGGATAAGAATAAGTGCATTGACGGGCCCAATGACCTCTCTAAAGGTTGATGCCAAGCATGGAGAGACTGACCCAGTAAGCTTGAGGAAATCCTGTTGTGCCATCTATATGATCGGTCATACAAAAGGAGTATGGAAATCCATTTCACACTGTGTTTCTGGAAAAATAATATGACAGTTTGTGGACCTTGCTCAGTGCTCTGGAATGGACTGTGGAGTTGTAATCCCATGGTGGAACCTATTTCTTCATCTTCAACAGTCATCAGAACTTCCCTTCATGGGTCTTTCCCCTCTTGCCATAGACAGGCTGCCATTCTGTTCTGGCCTGTTTTCTCCTGTAAGAAATGAAACGAATTAAGTAGACTAAGAAATGGCGCAAAGCAAACTGTTATTGGAAGGGGACTAGTGAGAGGAAGGTATTCCTTGCAGATGAGGAGACGCTAAAGCTCAGGAATGTCTAACTGCTTGTCTGCTGGTGAGAAGGAGTGATATTGAAAAGGAGCGGGAGGAGTGAAGATAGTAAGCTTTTACAGGATATCCAGAAGAAAAAAGTGTGTGCGAAAGAATCACCTTCAACTTGGTTTGAAATGAATATCTTTCAAGTTGTCTAACTTATCTCTTCTGATTAAGTCGGTGAGTTTCTTTCAAAGTGCATCCATATCCATTGAACAGTGTAACTAGAATTTCATTCCTTTGTTGCTTGCTCCCATTTTTGTATTTAGCTGTTTTCAGATATTGCTTGACGCTGTCTGCCTGTCTGTAGGAAGTAGCAGTAATTCTATACATACTTATTCGAAATGTGGAGACTTTTCAGTCCCTCCACGTGTAGCTGATATCTCACCTTGCTTTTATAAAACCAGAACAAACTTGCCAGAGACTGGAATTTTAAACTTCATATTTCAGAGTAGATGTAAGTCATTAAAGGCCAATTTTAACCCAGCTCGACCAGTGGGAAATTAGCACATAGATAGTTAAAATGAGTTCAGAGACATCCCATCTCCAATTCCGTTGCATTCTTCTAGAATGTCATTTCAGCCTGCTGTGTTTAGCATCCACCTGAAATATGGTTCTCCAGAAATATGCAGTTAGGGCTCTAATGCAGTATGGGGGCCTCACTGCAATTTTAACATCAGACTTACATGTGAAAGCTGTTGTAGCTGCCTTATCTGACCATCTGACAGAAAGTAGATCAGGGAATTGCAGAGGTTGGTTATTCAAATCTCATTTTTTACAAATTATCCTAATGGGCCAAAAGAAGCGGGACCTGATCTCCCAAGTAGTGAGATTCACACTGTAAGAATCCTCTTGCAAAATTATCCTTTTAGAATAGTACTGACAAGCACCTTCAGTCTTCACATGCCCTTAAATTAACTGAAGCCTGTGCTATGTAGGGCAGAGATAATTTTGTTTCCATGGCTACATTATGGTCTGCCTCTTGAGTGGTTTCATGCTTACTTACAGCCTATTAGAAATGCAGAACATTAATCATTTCAGGTTGCGCACACTGAGTGGCCTCTCACTCCTGTTCAGATGCTTCAATCACTGTCATTTTTGCTTTTTTGCTTTGCTTAAGCATAGATCTTTAAACCAGGAGACTACTCTTGCTCACAGATACCACAGTTTATCTGTGATAAGTTAAATATGGTGTCAGTATGAAATTACATCTGTATGAGTCAATGTATAAATACAAAAAACTGTGTTGGATGTGGTTAAACCAAAAGGGAGTTGCTTTTACTGTTTCAAAAGAGGGCATCAATCCAATGTTACTGTACATGCATGAAAATAGATATCTTGTAACCACCTTTATTTTACAGAATAATGCATCTAGAATAAAGCTGGTGTGATATGACAATGAAGAATATTTTTAGTTTAGTATCTGCCACATCCACAGAGGATGTAATCTGTCTGCAATGGATAAGTTTAGTAAAATAAGGCAGAAATTGATCAAATACAATGATCGATCTTTATAAGATAAAACCACATATACAATCACATTGGAGCCAAAGATATAATTCAATACTAGTCAATGCTGATGAGAAATCGCTTGTTATAGAAAATGGACATTAGACAATTGTAAAATAAAAACCTTACGAACTGCGGATGCTGCAAATCAGGAAGGGTCACTGGACCCGAAACATTAACTCTGATTTCTCTCCACAGATGCTGTCAGACCTGCTGAGCTTTTCCAGCAACTTCTGTTTTTGTTTCTGATTATATAATTATAATTACTCAATGATTAATAAGTCTGAAAAAGTCTGGCTCCATGTTGTGATAAATGAAAATGCCAAAACAATCATTGATTCATAGTCCAAAATTTGGCTTGCTTTTAACATTTCCAATTCCTTCTACAACTGCATTATGCCCTAATACCTGTTATGAAATTGATTATCTCAATATCCACATGGCAATTCATTTACTAGAAGAAGAATGGAATCTATAATAAATATTCTTTATATTAGACTTCAATTCTAATTTGAGATTTTTGGGTTATATTCCAGCCTCTTTTATTTGACAAATAATCATAAAACTTACTAGCACTGTTAGTCTTTATGGTCTAGGAAGAGGCTATAGAATGTGCAGCAAAATGTTGGAGCAGAATTATAGAGATATGGGCAGTTGAAGGCTGTTGGGAATAATTTAATATCTTTTTCCTGATGTAGTTTTCTCAGGGACATATGGCAAATAGCAGACGACATTTATCAATACCTTTTCTCTCTCCTTACTGTCGTCTCCACTGCTGTTCTTCTTTCTTCAACTGAACCAAGCGATTCCTAAAAGCTGATCTCAATCTGACTATGTAACAGAATATTGGAATTAGCTTCAGTGGGGCAGGAGCCACCTCACCCTGAGAATGAAAGTATCATTAGTGTGTAAAGCTGCATCTAGTTCCCTGCTGATGTGTGAACTTGATTTAATTTGATTTATTATTGAGGTACCGTGAAAAGTTTTGTTTTGTGTGCAGCACAGGCAGATCATACCATACAAAGATCATAGAATGATTGAACAGAGCAAGGAGTACAAAGTTACAGCTGCAAAGAAGGTGCACAAAAAGCAAGATCAACATTAGATTTGAAATTTGAGAGATCCATTCAAAAGTCTAATAACAACAGGGAAGATTCTGTTCTTGAACCTGTTGGTACGTGTGTTTAAGTTTTAGTATCTTCTGTCTGACAGGGGAGGTTGGAACAGATTATAACTGGGGGTGGGAGGGGTCTGTGATGATGTTGTCTGCCTTTCTGAGGCAGTGAGAAGTGTAGATGGAGTCAATGGATGGAAGGTTGGCCTGTGTGATGGACTGGGCTTTGCTCACAACTCTTTTGGTCCTGGGCAGAGCAGTTGCCATACTAAGCAATGATGTATCCAGATAGAATGCTTTCTATGGTGTATCTCTAAAAGTTGCTGAGAGTCCTTACGGACAAGCTGAATTTCCTTAGCCTTCTGAGGAAGAAGAGCCATTGTTCTGCCTTCTTGACCAACATGGGTGATCCAGGACAGATTGTTGGTGATTCGCACTCCTAGGAACATGATGGTCTTGAACATCTCCACGTCAGCTCCACTAATTTTGTTTATTGAGGATGAAGAGATTTGAATGTTGAATGAGATATAAGCTTGCTGAATGACAACCTCTTGCGTAGTAATCCTCCTCTGTTTGCTGGTTCTCTGGAAATCCAATACAAAACTAAGAGTGTATCTTCTTTTTATGCTCACTACCAATCAGCCTGCATTCATATCGTACTGTGGATCAACACTTTACGTTAGATATGACATACTAGATTAAAAATAATGTCAATGAAATAAATTATGCCTAAAAAGAATTTGAAGTAAGTGAATTATGTAAGTAGAAGTAAAAATTCCATTAGAATATTAGAACAAGGAATTCAAATGAACATTGTACAGTAATTTCCAGGCTGGAGCTATTATGAAATTAAATTTAAAATAAATATACTTTTCTTGCAAGATAACAAGGTATAGAGCTGGATGAACACAGCAGGCCAAGCAGCATCAGAAGAGCAGGAAGGCTGATGTTTTGGGCCTAGACCCTATTTTTCTTGCCCTGTGTTTTGAATTTAGATGTTTCGTTCATCTCGGTTTTCAAAGAAGTAAATTAATCTAAATCCAATGGAAAGTTAGAGATACGTGTGGAGTTTGGAGGTGCTGGTACTTGGAAAGTAACTTGTTGAGATTCTGTCACTTTTCATCATGGAATTAAGATCAGTTAAACAAAGCTGATTGATTTATTAAGTGATTGATATTGTAGAATGTGATTGAGAAAGAATCTTAGACCGTTAGATCAGGGACAAAGTCTCAGGATGAGGGGTTGTTCATTTAGGCCTGAGGTGTTAAGAAAGTTCTCCACTCAAAGGGTTGTGAGTCTGCAGCCCAGAGGCTTGGAGATGCTCCATTTAGAGTATATCTAAGGCTGAGTGGGACGAATTTTTGGTGTCTCCGGGAATTGGGGAATATGATGGGAATTGGGAATATGATGATTGGGGAACATTGGGTGCCATGGTGGCACAGTGGTTAGCACTGCCCACAGCGCCAGGGCCCAGGTTTGATTCCACCCTCGGGCGACTGCCTGAGTGGAGTTTGCACATTCTCCCCGTGTCTGCGTGGGTTTCCTCTGGGTGCTCCAGTTTCCTCCCACAGTCCAAAAATGTGCAGGCTAGGTGGATTGGCCATGCTAAATTGTCCATAGTGTTCAGGGATATGTAGATTAGGTGGGATATGGAGGATGGGTCTGGATGGAATGCTGTGAGGGTTGACGTGGACTTGTTGGACGGAACGGCCTGTTTCCACACTGTAGGGATTCTGTGATGACCAGGCAGGACAGAGGCTTTGAGGCAGCAGATCAACTGTGAATGGCAGTCCAGGTCTGATGGACAGCGTGGTCTACTCCTGCTCCTCTTCCCCAAGTTGTTATCCATGAGCTATAAGTTAGTCATTGAAAATCTAGTGATCAGCATATATTTAAAGAATATTCTGAACAGTAAACCACTGTACTTTATCAACTTGAAAGGGAAAGTGGAATAATTGTCTTCAAGAGAAGGTCATTTACAAACTGCGGCAAGATAGGTGACATCTAATAGTTCAAAAATTATCCTTACATAAGTGAACCACTGCAAGTACTGTATTTAGTGCTCGGTTGTACATAACCTAGAAAGTAGATTTTCTTTCGTTCCAGTAAATTTATAGGCAGTGTACCCCTTCCTTCACTATAATCTCCCAAAGGACAGTACTTTGACAGAAATTGATATGAGTTCTAACTATAGCATAAACTTGGAATCGGTGTACTTAATACACCAGAAGCGTATATGACCTTGACAAAACTACTATCCATTATCCTGACAAGCAAACAATGAAATACCTTTACCAAATTTGTAACAAATAACAATTAGTAGCGTATTTCTAGTGACTACAGAATGTTGACAGAAAGCTAGAATGATATTAGTAACTGCTAACATGAATGTTTTTGGTGCAGCCTGCAGAACTATTTTAGAATCTTAATTTCTCAATATATTTACCAGAGTGAACCTGGAAAACCACATTATTAATCCAGCAGCCAGGGTCCACATTCTGAATGCTTTGCCTTAATAATCTAATTTGAGATTTTCCAATCTCTGCCAGTCATTTTGAAAGAAAAAGTCTACTGTAGAATTAATTGATTTGAGATAAATAGAGATATATTGATTTTTTTTAAAAAAATCTATTTTACTTGTATATTCAAATACAAAAGGATATTTTTCTCCCAATGGAATTTAACCATCTGTTCAGTCCCATCCATCTGCCTAACAGTATCTAAATGTTTTAAAAAACTGTCAAGTGGCTTTAAATGATTTATAACTTCCTTATGAAGCATGCCTGCCTAAAAGTTGGCCAGTTTTGGGGAACTGTCTTAACTTTAAGCCAAGCAGACTGAATGTTCTTAAATTTTAAGTTGTATTTCAAGATTTTATATGATTTTACAAAATGGAAAGAAAAAAAAACTTCAAGCTACCAAGCATGTTCCTTTCTGTCTACAGTGTTTAAAATCGTTAACTTGTAGACTCCGTACAATTGGTGTAACAGGTAATTAATCAGAGACGAAACACAGAAAGGACAGAGTGTATGGCAACTGAACTTGTCAATGCTGTCTGCCAAATAAATATCCTCAGTTTGGCCAGTGTAAGTAAAGCTCCTAGTGGACACAGATTAACGGCACAGAAGTTCTCATAATCTCAGTGACTGGTTCTGGTACAGAGTGGGCCAGCATAGCTGCAGTGATACTGTATAGACTCATGATCTCTGCACTTTTGGCTATTTTGTCATGCTATGTGGACTGAGCTGAAGTAGCAAGACATACCAATGAGACGGACGACATTAGGAGAGGTCCAAGTAGCAACATCCACCTGAGATACTTCCATAGATTTCAAACTTAAATATTGTACTGTGTTCCTGGGCTCCACCATAGTTGAGACGTTTCTTGGTGAAATATTTTTATCTGGGTTCTCAACACTGGGTATTACAAAAACTTACTTTTATTCCATTGCTTAGTATAGTCACTAGTCTAGAATAAATTGTGGATAAATAGAAGAAGATTGCACCAACAAATAAAGAAGTTTGTTTTTGGAGTGTAGCATGCTACAGTGGACAAGAATCTATAACCATGAAGTAGGATTTGTTATACTAATTCAGTGTTCGGAGTTAACTACATAACAATGCAATTTGAAGATCCGTCTCTCAAGTGTGTTTACTTGTAAGTAAGTAGTTTATGAACGTTCGGGCCGTTGTCCTTGTAATTTCCAATTCTCCAAAAAGAATTGAAAAAGAAATTAAATAGGTAGTGCAAAAAAGGGTGAAATTTTGCTTTGTTTGCTTTATTAGTGCACTATTTATAAAATAATTATTGCTAATCTAACTAATTTACTGAGTTTTGGGGGAAAAAATCTAACCTCTTTCCTTTTATCACTTTTGCACTGGCTAACTCTGCACACTCCACAGTCCAGTGGTGTAGCAGAAGTGATGATCAAGCAGAGTGCCCCATAAATGGCTTAAGCAGAAGTGTGAGCACCAAGGAAGGACAGGTCAAGGATGTTTTGTGTACTTTCCAAGAAGTTCGAAGAAGGAGGACATGCTGATGACTCAGGTGCTGAAGGTCCAATTGTGAAGGACAGGAAAAGTGGTCTGGCCTGTATAAAACTGTCAGCCACTGTCATCAAAAACAAAATGCCCAGTTATTTAAACTTGGAAACAGATTCCCACACAGAAAATGTTCTTTAGGTTATCCAGAATTCCCTAGGTACAGATTTGAAAATGGAATAACAGCTTTCATTGCTAAACACTTGTTGAGATTTGCATGCATTTTCATAAGCTGCAAAATGTTCTGTGCTGAACCATCTTAAATATTATTAGAAAGTTATCCTGTGTAGGACATATTCGAGTAGCAGGTCCCCACTATCCGGAAGGCTAGCACATTTTGTTCGTCTATTGCAGTGTCTTGGGATGAGGCCAGGAGTTGCTTAGGTCAGGAGATTTTGACCTGAGCTGGTGACCGCAAGAGAATTGATGAAAAATCCCTTCCCAGCAGAATTCACTGCTATCATGGATGAGTGTTTGCAGAGTCGACTACAATGTAGTGCATAGCACTTTAAAGGCATATGCAGGGAGACATTTTGTAGCAAAAATCCCAAGATCAGTAAAGATGCCATGTTCATAATGCTGCTGTTGAAGTCGTGGGTTTCAGCTCTTTTGACTTTTTTGATCAGTTCCAACAAGTTATGTGATCGGATTCACAGATCTGATTGCAGTTGAGAGTATTCCCTCATGCACATCTCCTGAAAGAATGCAGTGAGGCAAAGCTAGGATTGATATGAACTGCCACGGTTGTCAATGTGCAGAAAGTGAACAGGCCAAGACAGTCACATAAAACATGCCAAAGAAATCATCACCACTCAAATTTAACCAATTCTCATTGAATCCTTGTAACCAGCAACCAACCTTATTCCTTCTAAAAGGAAAACACTTGGAAGGATTGTGACTTGGACAGTCATACAATACCCTAAGTTTGTGAGTTGAAGCATGTTGCATGATTGAAAAAGAAACATTTATGAAGAACCTAATAATGCAGGTGCAATAACCCTTCATGGATTCTGACCAAACCCATCACTATCCTGGATTTACACATAGATAGATAAGAGGAGACCCATTCCTTCATAATACGCATTGCAAGGTTTCATCATCTGCTGAAGAATGATTTTCATAGAAGATCAGGCAAATCAGATAAGAATTTACACATTTAATGGTAAGGTCCTGGGGAGTGTTGCTGAACAAAGAGATCTTGGAGTGCAGGCTCATATTTCCTTGAAAGTGGAATGGCAGGTAGATAGGATAGCTTGCCTTTAATGGCCAATGTATTGAGTATAGGAGTTGGAAGGACATGTTCCAGCTGTACAGGACATTGGTTAGGCCACTTTTGGAATACTGCATGCAATTCTGGTCTTCCCGCTACAGGAAGGATATTGTGAAACTTGAAAGGGTTCGGAAAAGATTTCCAAGGATGTTTCCAGGGTTGGAGAGTTTGAGCTATAGGGAGAGGCTGAATAGGCTGGGGCTATTTTCCCTGGAGCATTGGAGACTGAGGGGTGACCTTATAGAGGTTAATAAAATCATGAGGATCATGGATAGGGTAAAAAGATAAGGGCAGAGGTTTAAGTGGGACGGGAAAGATTTAAAAGGGACCTAAGGGCCAACTTTTTCATGCAGCGGGTGTGTGTGTATGGAATGAGCTGCCGGAGGAAGTGCTGGAGGCTGGTACAATTACAACATTTAAAAGGCGTCTGGATGAGTACATGAATAGGAAGGGTTTAGAGGGATATGGGCCAAATGCTGGCAAATGGGACTAGAGTTAGTTAGGATATCTGCTCGGCATGGACAAGTTAGACCAAAGGATCTGTTTCAGTGCTGTACATCTGTAAGACTCTGTGACTTTATCTCAACCAGAACAAGAAAATGTATGTGTTACATGACAGTCCTGCCATTTTTCATATGAGAAGATTAAAAAAAAAACTATTTCTTTAGCTGTCTCCAGGAAATGGGATTCTAGTCTGTGTTCATGTAGCACACGCTCCTATTTTTCATACATTTTTAAGAAGATGCACCAGGGCCAGGAATCTTCTTTGTTGTGTTTAAATTGATCCAATACTTATTTCAGGTAGTGTCTATGGATGCCAAGAACAAGGGGGACAAATATGGTTGGACCATGCTCGAGGTGCATTTTAATTTCAAAACTTCACATCCAGATCAATAACCTTTTGTTTAGCACCCAAATTAAGCGTAATGTGCATTCCAATTTCTGTCTACAGTATTTTCAAATAACTTTTGTTGAATGTGGTCAAGGACCAAGTTGTCAAGGATGTAGTATCAGGCCTGCCAGATAAATTAAGTTTATACTCCTACCTTAGTACATAGTCATATACAAAATCCAGGTTCATCTTGAGACTTTTCATACTCCCAATTGGATCATTAACCCTGGTGTTAGCCTTGGCTGAGTGCTGTCACCGCAGTGTCATAGGTCAATGGGTTAAAGTCCCATTCTAAAGACTTGAATACAGATTATCACTGACCATTCAATGCAGTACTGAGAGTGCTCTAATTTTGGCAGAAGTGTCAAACTGAGGGCAAAACTGCCTGTTCAGGTGGATGTAAAAGAACTCGCGTCACCATTTGAAAGAAGAAAAGGGAAATTCTCCCTTACATCCCAGACATTGATTATCAATCCACCATCATCGCTAGAAATAAACCAGATTAAGTGGTCTTATAATGGTGTTGCTCAATTAATTCTTCAAACGACAACTTCTGGCACAATTTTGTATGAGCTCGCATAACTCTTGATCTCCGTAAGACAGATTTGGGATCTACAGTGCCTGCTTTGTCAAGTGAGATATCAAAAAACTACTTGTTTATCTAATAATAAGGTTTTAGTCTTGCCTTAAACAACATGTTTCATGACAGCAATCTGGTACAAGTCACATTGTTCTTACAGGCATCATTACAGACCCTAAAAGGAGCCCTGCAGGGTAGATTTGCCTCCTCTGTTGTCCAGAGTTGATCTGCCTTTCCACATCCACGCACTTATGACAGTAACAGATTGGGTGGAGCTTAATGCAGTCTTCAACATTAACCATTTCAGAACCATTATTTTATATAACAGTTAGTCATCATAGCATGCATGGGGCTCGATGAACACAGCAGGTCAAGCAGCATCATAGGAGCAGGAAAACTTGATGTTTCGGGCCTAAACCCTTCATCAGAAATGGGGGAGGGGAAGAGGGTTCTGAAATAAATAGGGAGAGAGGGGGAGGCGGATAGA
>JAHRHZ010000140.1:33958242-33973961 GCA_024137785.1 Ginglymostoma cirratum | reverse complement strand
CTCCCTAACCTGTTTTTCCTCTCACCTCAAGCCACACCCCCATCTCCTATCTACTAACATCATCCCGCCCCCTTGACCTGTCCGTCCTCCCTGGACTGACCTATCTCCTCCCTACCTACCTCCCTACCTACACTCACCTTTACTGGCTCCATCCCCGCCTCTTCGACTTGTCTGCCTCCTCTCCACCTATCCTCTCCTCTATCCATCCTCTATCCGCCTCCCCCTCTCTCCCTATTTATTTCAGAACCTTCTTCCCCTCCCCCATTTCTGATGTAGGGTTTAGGCCCGAAACGTCAAGTTTTCCTGCTCCTATGATGCTGCTTGACCTGCTGTGTTCATCCAGCCCCATGCTTGTTTTCTCGGATTCTCCAGCATCTGCAGTACCTTTTATCTCAGTCATCATAGCATTGCCATTTGAGACATCCCGTGTGCAGTTTAACTGCCACATTTCTGACACTGCAATAGAGACTATACTTTGGAAGTATTTCATTCTCCTCTGCCCTAGTATGGGAATTAAGATCTCCTCTTCAAGTATTCAATGCAGTGTCAGTTCATACTAAGTGACAGTACCAGCTTTAAAATTGCGGAATCAGCTTACACACAGCTGAGTAATTTCTGAGCTACTCTCTGCAGTAAACTGCTACTGTGGCAAAATGAGAATTTTTACTTCCTCTTCAAGACATTATATTTCCTGTTCATAACTTTTTCACTGAACAGGCCATGCGTTATCTCTACCTTATTAAACCTATGCTGCCTCATCCAGTTATTATCCCATTTCCTAATGCTTTTTCACATGAACTTAATACGAGAATGTGACCTGTTATGAGCTATACTATGGGACTTCGTCAGGTACTGGGGGATAAAAAGCTTGTTACGTCCCATTGATCATTGTTTGAATAGTATATCAGTGCTGGCCTGAGCAATTAATGGAAAATTTCCCTCCTATTGAAATCTCCTTGTCAGTTGAAATGGAGAGACACTGACTGAAATCTCCTCCAAGCAGATATGTCACAGTTGAAAAAAAGACTGGCCACAATACTGCACCTCTCATGGGCCAGGATGTCCCAAAGCACTTTAGAGCCAATGAAGTCATTTTGAAATGCATACCCTGTTGTAAATACAGGAAATATTAATTAGCACACAGCAATGGGACAATGTCAGGTAATTTTTTTGTTAGTGACACTGAAGTCAACTGAAAAGACTGATTCTGGCATTAGGTGCTGCAACTATTTCCAGACATCATAATAATATTCTTGTTTTGTTTCTAGGTGATATGTTCAAAATTGTAATAACTATCTTTTGAACCTTTGGCTAGATTGTATGAATTTGATGATTATGTGTTTAAGTCACTCAACGGGTAGGATATTTTCTTGATGGTTGGAGGAAGTTGCTGGTCGTATTACACATTGATTTTCTTTTTTCCTTCTTTTTCTCATTATGCTTTCAAGGGGATGAGTGTTTATTCTTTTCCTCTTCTGGCTCACCAGAAGTGCCAGAGCTCTTGGCGTGGATCAGCATACGTTTTGCTGCCGTTGGCAGACGACAAGTATTTTACTTGCATAATCCAATTTAACAAAATAGGTAAATAAATTACATTTTCTAATGCCAGCACCATGGAGGTTGGTGTTAAAGGTGACTGAAAACTGGGAATAAAGAATAACAGCATCTGCTGCTGTTTACAGCACTTTCTCAGTGAGGTATGTCAATGTGTAAATGCAACTTATTCACATTAACATTATGACAGTGCTTTATTACCCGTATTAATTGATGCTGATTTACTATCAATGGTGACTTCCATGAAGTTAAAAAGTTATTCGCACTGTGGTTGTGACTTGCAAGGATAGTTGAAGATACTTTCGCTTCAGCAACAACAAAGGTGATTCAGTTCGGTCTGACTGCGCATCAACAGCACGGGCTTATGATTATACTCTGAGGTTACCTTTCGATATTTGCAGAACCAGGATAAATATCATGTTGTTGCAATTAGTGATAACGTTTATTTTCTCCGAATATGTCTCCTCCTGTGCAAATTCTTGCTTGTGTGAAAAGTGTCTATGCCTGCACTCAATCTTTCAAAGTGCATCCAGTATTGGTGTAAACATATATATGTGTGCAGACCTCTCTGTGAATATGCTAAGGAACTGAATGCCATCAAACAGTTTGTGAGTTGGTCTTATTGTGCTGTGATATTGTTTTATGATCCATCAGCATTTTCTGAAAACTATAACCCAGACGTTTGCAGGATGATGAGGGGTCTCACAGTGGAGGGAGACTGGTGGAAAGTAGGCTCCCTCTGAATTTAACTGTGGGACCTGATTGAATTAAAAGGGGCATTCATGGGATGAGGGCATCACTGGCTAGGCCAGCATGTAAAACCCATCTCAGAGGACAGTTAAGGGTCAACCAGATTGCTTTACGTCTGGAGTTACATATTGTCCAGACGAGGTAAGGATGGCAGTTTCCTTCCCTAAAGGACATTAGTGAACCAGATGGGATTTTCCCCACCAATTGATAATGGATTCATGGTTAGACACTTCATTGTAGACTTTTTATTGAATTCAAACTTCACCATCTGCCATGGTGGGATTTGAACCTGGGTCCCCACAACATTACTGTGTCTTTGGATTAACAGTCCAGCGATAGTACCACTAGAATTCAAATTAGCTTGTACTGTCACACACTCGAAAGAGAGCAGTGAAAAGTTCGTAATGTTGCTCTCGGTGCCATTTTAGGTACAGAGTACCTAGGTACAGATGCTTCAAGTGTTGTTTCAGAGTTAAAAAAAATGGTAAGCATGGGAATAGATTTTAAAACGTCCAGAATGACAATAAAAAGTTACCATAAAGTACTTAAGTTCCAGGTCCTATACAACATGAGTCCATGCCCACTAGACCCAGTACACAAGGCCATGCTGCCTCCATATGCTAGCCTTCATCGAGGACTCACTCCGCTACGGTTCTGGGACTTAACACAGTCTGACAGCCACCGCTGCGGGATCCAGCCCGCTCGCTCCACCACAGCACTTGGCCTGTGTACACTCCATCACCACCACGGGACTCGGCTCCTCGCTCCCTCCCTGCCGTGGGACTCGGCTCCTCGCACCGTCCCTGCCGTGGGACTCGGCTCCTCACTCTGTCCCTGCCGTGGGACTCGGCTCCTCGCTCCATCCCTGCCGTGGGACTCGGCTCCTCACTCCGTCCCTGCAGTGGGACTCGGCTCCTCGCTGCATCCCTGCCGTGGGACCCGGTTCCTCACTCCATCCCTGTCGTGGCACTCGGCTCCTCGAAGCAAAATAGGAAAGAAAGACTTTAACTTACACAGCCAGAGGATGAAATTTATAAGATGTCCCAAGGTGCTTTACAGCCAATGAAGTGCATTTGCAAAGCCTAGTCATTGTTATAATGTAGGCAACACATCAGCTAATTTGCACACAACAAAATGCGGCAAACAGCAGTGAGATAATGGTATGATAATCTCTGAGTGCAGGATAATTATTGGCTAAGACTCCATGGAGAACTGCCCTGCATTTCTTCAAAATATTGGGATCTATGAGAGATTCTTTATATTCACTTGAAACTAGTAGGTAGGCTGTGGTTTAATACCTCTTCAAAAAGGCATTACTACTAATAATTTTATTTTCCTTTAGTACTGAATGGTGTCTGGATTGGTATTTGAACGTGTAGCTTTCTGAATGGGATAGGATGGCCAATAAATACTAGCTTAACCAATGATACACATATCCCATGATAGAACATAAAAAGAGCCCCAGCCGGGAGCTTTGAACCAGCTACTAGACTGGCTGCTGTAATGTTAATGAATTGTTAAGAACTGCAAGATTAAACTTCTGCATTATCTTGAATTGATCCGTTGATAACAGTAAGCATGTTATGTTGGAGGGGACAAAGGTGGTGACCAAGTACATCAGCTCCAAGTAAAACACATTGTACTGAAAAAAAAGTGACTAACCAACAAACACTTGCAAGTAGCCAGCCATTGGATGAAACATCCCCTTGTCGAAACCTGATCCCTGTGGTAGATTTCTGCTGCATGCAGGCTGAATAGAATACACTAACCTTTATACCTCTTCAAGAACGCAGCTACCTTTGCTTCAGGCCTTGAGAAAACCATGGCTCCATGTGCTATTTTCAGTAAGGCTGTAGCTGGACCCTGACCTTCCTGGACAGCGCTTCAATTGCATGACTTTAAACTTTTCATCAAATACGGTGACTGTCACCTAGGTAACGACAATCCATCTTATCTCTCCCTCCCTCGATAACTGAATCAAAGATGCATCCCTTATCTCAACAGGGCTACCAATTATCTCTTGTGATACATGACTGTCTGGATGTACAAACTCATAAACAGATTTAATATATCACTAGTGCCTTTGGATTCCAGCCCCTGTGTTGGACATTACAATGCTCTTATCCCTAAAATCTGTGCCTCGTATCAACATCTTTGAGCCTCTTGGAAGAATCCCCTTTAAATACTGATTTATTGATAGCACTACAGCAGTGAGCATTTATACAGCACTCTTCATGTAGTCAATGTTCCAAGGTGCTTCACAGGAGCAGTATGAAGAAGAATTTGAAACTGAACTATACATGTCAGTATCATGGTCAGAAGTCTTTGTCAAAGATATAGGTTCAGAGCAGTTCCTTATCGAATGAACAAGAAGTGGAGCAGTTGATTGGCTTCAGAAGGGAATACCAGAGCCTGAGGGTTGAGGCAACTGTAGACATGGTCACCATTGGTGGAGTAATTAAAATCAGAGACGTTCACAATGACATAATTGTGATACAGGTTTCAGAGCCTTATGAGGCTAGAGCAGATTATAGACAGGGGAAGGAGTGAAGCCATGGAGGGATTTGAAAATGAGGATGACAAATCTAAAATTGAGGTACTGCTTAACTAGGAGCCAATATAACTTCAAGCACAGTGATGATGAGTGAATGGTATTTGATGCATGTAAGAAGTCGGACAAGAGAGTTTTGGATGACCTCTAGTGTATGAAGGGCAGAATATCAGTCCAACCTGGAGTATGATGGAATCATAGAACCCCTACAGTATGGAAAGAGGTCCTTTAGCCCATTGATCATCACTCACCCTCCCGAGAACATCCCACCCAAACCCAGCCCCCTACCTTATCCCTGAAACCCTGCATTTCCCAAGGCTAACCCACCTAACCTGCACATCCCTGGACACTACGTGGCAACTTGTCATGATCAATCCACCAAACATGGACATCTTTGGACTGTGGGAAGAAAACAGGGCACCCAGTGGAAACCCATGCAGACATGGGGAGAATGTACAAACCTCATGCAGGCAGTTACCCAAGGCCAGAATCGAACCCAGTTCTCTGGCACTGTGAGGCAGCAGTACTAACCACTGAGCTACCATGTTGCCTGAGTCTGCTGATAACAAAGCCTAAGGTCATGGTTTCACTAGCAGCTCAACAGGCAATGACTGAGTTGGAGCAGATTGCAGGAATGAAAAATGCAGATATATGATTGTGAGCTCAGTTCAGAGCCAAGTATGATACTGGGATGTTGAATGATGTCACCCAACTTCAGACAGTTGCCCGGAAGAGGAAAGGACTCAGTGACTAGGGACTGGAGTTTGTAGCAGGAACTGAACACAGTAGTGTTGGTGTTCCTGATATTTAACTGCCAGAAGTCGCTGCTCATCCAGTACTACATGTTGGATAAGCAGCATGATAATTTAGCAACAGTGGGGGAGTTGAGAGAGGTGCTGGTGAGGTACAGCCTGGTGTCAACATATGTGTGAAAACTGAAGCTGTGCTTTCAGATGATGTTGCCAAGGGGTGGCATATAGATGAGAAATTCTCTGTGAACTCTACTTTCTCAGCCTGTGCACTCAGTGCTATTTTGCTAAAATGTTAGAAAGAAGAAGTTAGTCACTATTGTCTGTATCATGGTTCTTTTGAGGGTGCCTACAATGAGTCAGTTTCTGGATGCATAGTCTGCAAAGAGAGCACTTTAGTCAATGAGGATTGGAGTGAGTACTTTTGTGAAATAACTGCACAGAGTCCAAGTCACCCTTTATTTACTAGGGCTCAGTACATTGGCTGTAGCCAGCCAGCTTGCAGTCAGTCCTCAACTGAGAAGATTCTAGTTTCCTGGTTATATTGGGCAGCCAAGGTTTTCCTGATTGGCCCGGTTTAACAACCCCAATCAAGAACCTTATAGTCAATGAGGTCCACCTGGTCCCAATCACTACAAAGTACAAAGGTGGACATTTATGATGCCTGCTGTGATATTCATCATGGATGGATGTATTTTTCAGAAAATGACACCATCTCCAGTTTGGCAGCAAAACCTATTCCTGGGGGTACCACACATGAGCAAATGTAGTAAATGGGACCTACAGGACAGCAAAGTCCTATGGAAATCATAATCAGTGCTATTTCTGTTTATGCAATATTTTGACCAAACAGGCCCAAAAATACAACTGTACAAAATGGTCATGATCGGGGTACAACGACAGCTGTTTTATTTTCATCAATGAGTGAGGGAAAGTAATTTATATTCATTGCACAACGTGAGCCAGTTATGCCCTACTGTGTCCAATCATACAGACAGCATCTCATTCATTCACAGTATTTGAAAGTCAATACTGGAGTGTCAGTAATCATCTTCATGTGAAGCCCCGCTGATTATTTCTTGAACGACACCTGTCATTTGGCTCGTGTGAATCGATGGTTGACTGCTTGCAGCTTTTCAACCACTCCTACCTTGGGCCTCCCACCATGTGTTTCCTTCCCTAGGGAAGTGGCCTTCTATGCTAGCAAGACATCTATATCTTTCATAAATAGCATATTCTAACTTCTTATTACACATACATTTTACACAATTGCACAATGTCAATTTTATTTAAATCTTTATGTTTTCCCTTTTCCTTCATGGAGTCCCTTTTGAGCTCTCAGCCCTGAATTCCCATACCTCCTTAATCCTGCCATTCTTCCTTAACCTCAGGAATTCTGCTTGTCTTTTCCCTCAAAACCTGCAGCTGAACATACCTTGTGCCCACACCCTGTGATTTCCTTTTAGTTGTTGAATCAATTTTGGACTATCCATTTTCCTTTAGAAATTCTACCTCCAACCAGCCACATTTACTCCATAAGTGAGGTGTTGGCCCTACAAACAACACAGTCCTGATCTCTAATGTTTCTCTCTCCGTGGGTGCTGCAGCATTTCCAGCAATTTTCTATTTTCATTTCAGAATCCAGTGCCAGTTTGCAAGTCAAACAAACATTAATTATAGGTGTTGTTGTTTAAGCTAATGGAAATGAAAGGGTTAATCTGAGCTAAACTGAAGCTCTGCCAACTCGGATGTAGAATGCAACCTGTGGGTGGAGCATCAGGTAGATTGGAGCATTTGGAGACAGTTCAGGAACACAGCAATTGAAGTCTGGCTTAGTCTCCTCAAGGTGATATACATCACTTGCCTCCTTGTCTGGTTAGTAACACTAAATATGCTGGAGTGTTAATGTATCTGGTGTGTAATTATGAGATGTAATGTAGTGCGCCCTGTTATCTAAGACAAGAACCTCTTCTACTGAGAGTCATTCATTGATCATCTTCACCACAGACGACTAGAAAGGCCCTTGACTAGCATAGGCATCATCTATTTCACCCCAGCCACAAATGGTTGATAACAAGGCATCATCTCACAGCACCACTCTAACATGCTGGCAGTAGTGGACATTTGTGTAAAGTTCTGAAGCGGCCAACAGTGAAAAAAGTGCAGAAGAATCCGAAGAGTATGGAACAGAAAATTCAGCATAAAAGTGAGTTATTTTAAACAAATCAAGCTTTAAGGCAGAAGCAATATGTCAACCAGAGGCAGAAGCTTTAAACACATTTTAGTCAGCCATAGGCTGGTGGAAACCTGAGTCAGGAAATTACAATGTTAGTTCTGTAGAGGATGAGAATAAAGATTTAAAAGTTGATAATACAGAAATGGTGTACGCAATGATAAATGTCATATTTCTGTTTTCACTGTAGAGAATACAAAACAAAACCCAGTAATATCTGTAATTAGGGGGTTGAAGGAAGAGGGGAACTTGATAAATTATAATTACTAGGTTTGCAGTAATGAAAAGAAAATGGAGCAGTGCGCCACTATTCTCTGGATCCTAATGGACTTAATCCCAGGATCTCAAATGAGGCTGTTAATGAGATGGAAAATGCATTGGTATTAATTTTACAAAATTTATTGGATTCTGGAATGGTTCCATTAGACTGAAAAGTAGCAAATATAGCAGCTCTATTCAAGAAGGAAGGGAGGGAGAAAACAGGAAACTATAGGCCAATTAACTTGAACTCTGTCTTGTGGAAAATGTTAGTATTGGTCACAAAGAAGTTAATAACTGGACACTTGGAAAAACCTCAAGAAATCAAGAAGAGTCTGAATGGCTCTGTGAAAAGGAGATAGCGTTTAAACGATTTATTAGAATTCTTTGAAGGTATAACGGGCATCGTGAGATTAAGGGGAGACGTTGATGGACTGCATTTAAACTTCCTGAAGGCATTTGACAATGTTCCTAGGAGATTATGGTTTCAGGGCTAACTTACTGGCATTGATAGAAGATTGGCTGGCTGGCAGAAAATAGAGTATGCATAAATGGAACAAAAACAGATATTGCTGGAAAACTCAGCAGTTCTGGCAACATCTATGGAGAGAAAACAGAGTTAACGTTTTGAGTCCAATGCAGGATCCCACAAATCGCATCATCTCAATCTGAAAAGATCCATTTATGTCTTAAACCGAAAGAACTGCAGATGCTGGAAATCAGAAACAAAAACAGGAATTGCTGGCGAAACTCAGCAGGCCTGGCAGCACTTGTGGAGAGAAAGCAAAGTTAACGTTTCGGGTCCAGCAACTAATCTTCTGAAGTCAGTTAATTTTTTAATTTCACCAAAAAAATTAAACAAGGTACCGATACTTTTGCTGATGTTCCAACAGCTTTCGACAATTACTTTCAATTTAAGAACAAATGGATTTCTCAAACAGGCAAGATGCAGCAGAATAGATCAACTTCCAGTGGAATCTGTAGAAATTTTATGAATTGCTTCAACGAATGTGTTGAAATCTGTGAATTTGGAGCCTTGAAATCAGGATACATAACATCCAACATTGTTGGCGGGATTTTTGATCCATCATTATCAGATCTTTTACAGTCAAAACAGGATTTAAGATTGGAAAAATCAATCCAAATCACCTGGGAAACAAAGATCTAGAAAATCAACTCCTTAAAGGGGAAGATCAACCTTATCAAACGCATGGCATAATGACTCAGTGGTTAGCATTGCTGCCTCACAGCACCACGGACCCTTGATTCCATCCTCGGGTGAGTGTCTGTGTGGAGTTTGCACATCCTCCCTGTGTCTGTGTGGGTTTCCTCTGGTTGCTCCAGTTCCTTCTCACAGTCCAAAGATGTGCAAGTTAGGTGGATGGGCCATGCTAAATTGTCCCATAGTGTCCGAGGATGTGCAGACTAGGAAATGCAGGATGAGAGGGTGAGGTCAGGGTGGACTCGATGGGCTGAATGGCCTGCTTTTACATTGTAGTGACTCTATGAAAGTAAAGCACCAGAACCTCTTGGCTTCATAAAGTATAAACTCCACCAAACAGACACAAGACAAGTCAACCAAAAAGTAGGCAAAGTATGAAATGCTAAGTGATTAAATTCAATGTTAACACTGTAGAACAAAAAAATCCCCACAGACAAAAGCAGTGTCTGGCTATGACAGAAGTGTGTTACATTTATTAAAGAAAAAGGTCACTTTCAAAGCATATGCAGAGGTTTGCAGCAGTTTAAGAACAGCAGAAGCACTAGTGGTTGCACACACAAATGCTTCTCTACAATAGATTGTCTACCTGCATTAGAAGAGATACCTGCATTTGCAGGTATACCTTCTTTGAAGAAAGTACCTGAGGTATTCCGAGGAGAATTAGGAGATCCATCACAACTGGACACGAGTTCGCTTATGTCAATGGACAACTAACTCAAACTTAAGCTTGTTTACAGCGGTGAATGTCTCTGTCTTATCAAATCATAAGCCTCGGTTAAAATTCATGAAGATACAACCCGCCAGTCTGGAGTTATGTAGTGCAGATAGAAATGCCTCTAAAATTAAAGGAATATTACGAGTCTTACTACAGCATAAAGATTATTGGATATTTGAGACTGTGTTTATGTCTAGAACCAAAAACATTTTCACTCTGAGTGAAGAAGCATGGTTTGCCCTCAACATCCATCAGAAAGCTGCTGTCGAGTGACTGAGGGAAATAACTAGTGGAAAACTTTACAGACTTTCCAAGATTATTTTTTTCTTTATTCTTTAATGTGAGGAGGACATTGCTGGCCAGGCAGCATTTATTGTCCAACCCTAATTGCCCAGAGGGCAGTTCAGAGTCAACCACATGACTAAGTTTAAATAGAAATTTGAACCATGGAAGAAGCCACCAATTTCAAACAATCATAGAATACCTATGATAACAAGCATGGGGCTGGATGAACACAGCAGGTCAAGCAGCATCATAGGAGCAGGAAAACTTGACGTTTCGGGCCTAAACCCTTCATCAGAAATGGGGGAGGGGAAGAGGGTTCTGAAATAAATAGGGAGAGAGGGGGAGGCGGATAGAAGATGGATAGAGGAGAGGATAGGTGGAGAGGAGGCAGACAAGTCGAAGAGGCGGGGATGGAGCCAGTAAAGGTGAGTGTAGGTAAGGGGGTAGGGAGGAGATAGGTCAGTCCAGGGAGGTCGGACAGGTCAAGGGGGCGGGATGATGTTAGTAGATAGGAGATGGGTGTGTGGCTTGAGGTGGGAGGAGGGGATAGGTGAGAGGGAAAACAGGTTAGGGAGGTGGAGATGAGCTGGGCTGGTTTTGGGATGCGGTTGGGGGAGGGGAGATTTTGAAGCTTGTGAAATCCGCATTGATGCCATTGGGCTGCAGGGTTCCCAGGCTGAATATGATTTGCTGTTCCTGCAGCCTTCGGGTGGCATCACTGTGGCATTGCAGGAGGCCCAGGATGGACATGTCGTCTGAGGAATGGGAGGGGGAGTTGAAATGGTTCGCGACTGGGAGGTGCAGTTGTTTGTTGCGAACTGAGCGCAGGTGTTCTGCAAAGCGGTCCCCAAGCCTCCGCTTGGTTTCCCCGATGTAGAGGAAGCCACAACGGGTACAGCGGATGCAGTATACCACATTGGCAGATGTGCAGATGAACATCTGCCTGATGTGGAAAGTCTTCTTGGGGCCTGGGATTGGGGTGAGGGAGGAGGTGTGTGGGCAGGTGTAGCACTTCCTGCGGTTGCAGGGAAAAGTACCGGGTGTGGTGGGGCTGGAGGGGAGTGTGGAGCGGACAAGGGAGTCGCGGAGGGAGTGGTCCCTCTGGAAGGCAGATAAGGGTGGGGAGGGAAAAATGTCTTTGGTGGTGGGGTCTGATTGCAGATGGCGGAAGTGTCGGAGGATGATGCGTTGGATCCGGAGGTTGGTGGGGTGGTATGTGAAGACGAGGGGGATTCTTTTTTGGTTATTATTGTGGGGACGGGGCGTGAGGGATGTGCTCCGGGAAATGCCGGAGACACAGTCGAGGGCGTTCTCGACCACTGTGGGGGGGAAGTTGCGGTCCTTGAAGAATGAGGACATCTGAGATGTACAGGAGTGGAATGTCTCATCCTGGGAGCAGATGCGGCGGAGGCGAAGGAATTGGGAATAGGGGATGGCATTTTTGCAGGAAGGTGGGTGGGAGGAGGTGTATTCCAGGTAGCTGTGGGAGTCAGTGGGCTTGAAATGGACATCGGTTTCTAGGTGGTTACCCGAGATGGAGACAGAGAGGTCCAGGAAGGAGAGAGAAGTGTTGGAGATGGTCCAGGTGAACTTCAGGTTGGGGTGGAAGCTCATCTCCACCTCCCTAACCTGTTTTTCCTCTCACCTATCCCCCCCTCCCACCTCAAGCCACACACCCATCTCCTATCTACTAACATCATCCCGCCCCCTTGACCTGTCCGTCCTCCCTGGACTGACCTATCTCCTCCCTACCCCCCTACCTACACTCACCTTTACTGGCTCCTTCCCCGCCTCTTCGACTTGTCTGCCTCCTCTCCACCTATCCTCTCCTCCATTCATCCTCTATCCGCCTCCCCCTCTCTCCCTATTTATTTCAGAACCCTCTTCCCCTCCCCCATTTCTGATGAAGGGTCTAGGCCCAAAACGTCAAGTTTTCCTGCTCCTATGATGCTGCTTGACCTGCTGTGTTCATCCAGCCCCATGCTTGTTATCTCGGATGCTCCAGCATCTGCAGTCCTTTTATCTCTCATAGAATACCTATAGTGTGGAAGCAGGCCATTCAGCCCATCGAGTACGCACCAATCCTCTGAAGAGCATCCCCCCAGAACTACCCCCCCTACCCTATCACCATGCATTTCCCCTTGCTAACCTGCCTAGCCTGCACATGTCTTGACATTATGGGCAATTTAGCATGGCCAGTCCACCTAACCTGCACATCTTCCAACTGTGGGAGGAAACTGGGGCACCCTGAGGAAGTCCATGCAGACATGGGGAGAATGTGCAAACTCCACATAGACAATTGACCGAGAGTAGTATCAAATCCAGGTCCCTGCTGCTGTATGGCAGCAGTGCTGAACCAAAGGAAATGTTTTCCATCTCTGATACCACTGAATAATCCTCAGAGGGTAGCTCTCAACAAGTCTTGAGACAGCAACCAAATATTGCTGTTACATTTAAGCAATACAGTCCAGTTGAGATCACTGCTGAAGTCTTAATGGAACTGGCACTGACAGGGCAGCATATGGAAGACAGCCACTGGATAGAGCAGCAGGGTGGGCAGTTGGAAACAGTTCAGACAATCAGTAACAAAAACAAAGTTGCTGGAAAAGCTCAGCAGGTCTGGCAGCATCTGTGAAGGAGAAAACAGAGTTAACGTTTCGGGTCCGGTGACCCTTCCTTAGAACTGATGGTGGCTGGGAAAACGTCAGTTTATAGGTAGAAAGTAGGGAGGTGGGTGGGGTAGGGAGTAAACGATAGGATAGAGCCCAAAGAGAGAGAAAGACAGTTGAACAGACAAAGGAGTTGCTAACGATCAGGTTGGGAGGGTGAATAGTTAATGGAGGCAAACAGTAGTCGGCATCTGGCCTAGTTTCCACATGGAAATTCGCATGTCATTACTCACTGTTGTTAGTAATGGTTAAAATGTCTAAGACGTAATGTAATCTGTATATGGTTACTGAGATGTAAAAAAACTGCATCCTGATGCCTGAGACAAGTGCATTTTCTGCAAAGACTTATTTGTGGTTTATCCTTCAATACAGACCGACAGATAGACCCGAGATTAATATAAGAAATATTGGTGTCACCGTTCTACTTTAACCATAATGATTGGTACCCAGGCCTTTTACAACATGCCACAACACAAGGATTGACAAATATTTTGACCAGAAGTCCACATCTCAGTCTGGAAATTGTACTGTGGGCAACTGCGATGTATATTCGTGAAATGTATAATTGTAATAAAAATGTATTTTGGTAAAATAAAGATAAAACAATTACCCTAATTATACCAACATTACAAGACGCTGCAGAAAATAATAAAACATGAAAATATCAAATGTGTGTCATCTTTTTCATGCCCTTTGATATAATATAAACAATGATTTGGTCACTGCTCTTTACAACGGCATAAAGTCCAGTGTCACTCTTCTGTTTTTGTAGATGCTGCCTGACCTGTAGAGTGCCTCGAGAATTTTCTCTTTTTATTTCAGATTTCCAACATAAACAGTAATTATTTTTGCCAAAATAAATAATTTTTTTCACTTAAAACTGGAATGTGGCGTTGCAAGAAACACGAAGGGAAAGAACAGTAAGAAGAAAATCAAGAAAATGCAGAGAGACCAAAGGGCAGTTCCTGAATGCTGCGATAGGTACAGTGATCTATGTACTCTCTACCTCTCATTCCTCAAGCTGGGATTTAATAATCTCATGACACATTTTAAAAGAGGTACTATCCCAAGAACCCCTGTTCCACAACCATTGAGGAGCATGTTCCAAATTTTCACTTTTCCCAAATCACTAGACCCTAACATAAACCCACCTTCACATTCTAATGATATTCAACATTCTTCTACTAAAATTCTGAAGTTTACCTAGACCTTTGTAAGGAATAGAATCTTCTTTTTCTTCAGCTGTGACAGCAAATGCTGCATTTGACCTGAAACTTGAATCAATGAGAAAGCTCTCTGCTGGTTGGAATCATACCTGGCAAAAAGAAAGATGGTTATAGAAGGTTGGAGTTCAGTCATCTCAGCTCCAGGCCATCGCTGCCGGAGTTCCTCAGGGTAATGCCCTAGGCTCAGTCAGTTTCAGATGCTTCATCAGTAACCTTCCCTCCAATGTATTATCAGAAGTGAGGATGTTCGCCAATGATTTTACTACATTTCGTAACATTTCAGATTCTGAAGCATTCCATGTCCAAATGCAGCAAAATTTGGACAATATAGAGCCTTGCGCTGACAAATGGCAAGTAACATTCAGGGCACACAAGTGCCAGGTAATGACCATCTCCAATAAAAGGTAATCTAACCACTGACCCAAGGTATTCAGTGGCATTGCCATCACTGAAGCTCCCACTAACAACATCTTAGGGATTACCATTGAGCAGAAACTGAAGTGGACTAGCCATATAAATACAGCATCTACAAGAGCAGATCAGAGGTGTGAAATTCTCAGGAAGTAACTCATCCCTCGAGTCTGCTCACCATCTGAAAGGCACAAGACAGGAGGGTGATGGAATACTCCCTGCATGCCTGGATGAGTACAGCTCCAATAAAGCTCAAAAAGCTTGATACTATCCAGGCCAAAGCAGCCCACTTGACTGGCATCGCATCCACAAGCATCCACTCCCTCCACCCCCAATGCTCAGTAGCAGCAGTGTATACTATCTATGAGATACATGACAGAAATTCACCAACACTTCGAAGACAGCACCTTCCAAACTCACAACCACTACCATCTCAAAGGATGAGAGCAGCAGATTCTTGGGAACACCATCTCCTGCAATTTCACCTCCAACCCAGTCTTGATGCTGACCTGGAAATATATTGCTGTTTCTTCAGTGTCACTGGATCAAAGTCTTGGAATCCTCCCCTAACATCGCTACAGTGAATTGTAATAGTTCAAGTAGACAACTCTCCACCAGCTTCTCAAGGGTAACTGGGGACGGGCGATAAATACTTGCCCAGTCAGCGATGCCGGAATTCCATGCATTAATAAAAATGCCTCTGCTTCAGTTCATGGAATATCGATACCAGGCACCAGGCCTCAGTAAGAATCAGCTCCTTCAATGAGCAAATGAAAAAAATACAGACAAAACTGAGATTTGACTTTTTGATAAAAAAAATTAAAACCTAAGCACAACATAAGTCCGTATTTTAAAATTGCAGTATATATATTCGCAAAGCCAAAAACCAATTGAAAATTACATTATTTAATAAGTAATCTTGTAGCACATTTAACACATGCTGCTCTGTTGCTCCTCCGTAGACGCTCAGCTCTTCCAACATGGCAGCCACTCCAAGAAAAAGTCTCCCTCTGGCCTCTGACCAATGACCAACTCCGACTTGCCTGGAAGTACTTTCATTGGCCTTGAAATACTTCCTTTGAAGTTTTCCAGGATC
>JAHRHZ010000140.1:33919644-33957842 GCA_024137785.1 Ginglymostoma cirratum | reverse complement strand
GTACTTTCATTGGCCTTGAAATACTTCCTTTGAAGTTTTCCAGGATCTGCATTTTACTTTCACAGCTCCTAGTGCTGACTGACCAGTTGTGCAAGCACAGACAGTGTGTGTTTGCTGGTACACCTGCTGCAGATGCTTTAAATCAAAGACAAACATAAAAATTGCTTGAAAAGCTCAGCTGATCTGGCAGCAGCTGTGGAGAAAAGTCAGAGTGAATGTTTCGGGTTGAGTGACCCTTCCTCAGAACTGATGGTAGCTAGGAAACGTGTTAGTATCCAATTTCCAAGGGCCCAATACACCTTCCAGGTGAAGCAACGATTTACCTGCTCCTCACACAATCTAGTCTACAGCATTCGCTGTTCACAATGTGGTCTTCTCTACACTGGGAAAACAAAGCGTGGACTGGGTGACTGCTTTGCAGAACACTTGCATTCTGTTCAAAAAAAGACCATGAACTTCCAGTTGCCTTCCACTTCAATACACCACCCTGTTCGCTGGCCAGCGTTTCTGTCTCAGGCTTGCTGCAACGATTAAGTAAAAATCAGTGCAGGCTGGAAGGACAGTGCCTCATTTTCTCCTTCAGGACCCTGCAGCCTTCCGGACTCAATATTGAGTTTGATACCTTTGTGGCTTGAGCTCTCCCATGTCCTTACCCCAATCCCCATACACCATGCCTTGTTATCACATAGTCTGCTGTTACACACTATCTATTGTTCGTTACTAACAGTCTCCATTAATAGCCTAGATAAATTGTTATCCACTCCTTTGTCCAACTGCTCTTCTCAATCTTTAGACTCTATTCCCACCTGTCGCTTACTCCTTACCCCTCCCGTCACCCTATTTTCTGCGTATAAACTGGCATTTTCTTAGCTACGATCAGTTTTGAGGAAGGATCGCTCGACCTGAAACATTAACTCTGATTTCTCTCCACAGATGCTGGCAGACCTGCTGAGCTTTTCCAGTAATTTATGTTTTTGTTTCCTTATTTGTAAATCCAAGAGCGACATTACCTGAGGTCTGATATTAAACATAAATTTTTTAAAAAACTCATTGTAGTGTTTATCTGTCTTCTCTCTTCCTTGTTAAAACAAATGGAGCTTTTGGGTGTCTTGCATTCATGATGATTCCATTCACCTCACCAGGGATCACAGTATAGATCACAAGTTGATGCAGAACTTCCTGACTCTGGGTAAAACAGCTTACCAACATATTTACACCGGCGTGGGAGGAATGCTTCCAACAAAACATGCTCAACGCAGAGTTTTATCCTCAGATAAGAAGAATTTATGACAATTGGCAGAGTATTTCATGACTAAGATTATGAAATAAGTCTTATCCTTGACTAGCCAACAATATTCTTCACACAAATCAGAAAGACCTTTTATTATGTCTGAAAAGCAAGGCTGAGGTAATGGGTGAATTATTTGCTTGCAGAAAGAGCACACAATAAAAATTAATTTCAACAAATGAGCGCAAACTTTCTGTGAAAGGAATAGATCAACTAAAAAGCTGTTGAACAGAAGGATCTTTATTTACTGAGGATGAACAGTCAGTCCTCAGTAAAAGACTCACCTTTGTCCCCCTCCACCCAAACACCGACGAACACCGGTCACGGTTGGATGTTGAACAGTTTTTCCGCCTCCGCGCTTATTTCTTTAATCATGAGCCTACCCTTCCCTCTACTGACCCCTTCTTCCGCCTCCAACACACTCCCTCCTCCTGGACACCACCCCAAGGCCTCCTACCCTCCCTGCACCTCTTCTTCTCCAACTGCCGTCGAGACATCAATCGCCTCAACCTCTCCACCCCTCTCACCCAACTCCAAACTCCCCCACAGAACGTGCAGCCCTCCGCTCCCTCTCTCCAATCCCAACCTCACCATAAAACCCACTGACAAGGGAGGCACCATTGTAGTATGGCACACTGTCCTCTACATCGCCGAGACCAGGCGCCAACTCTCCAACGCCTCCTCCTACTAGCCCCCTTGATCATGACCCCACCCCCGACCACCAAACCATAATCTCCCAACCCATCCACAACCTCATCACTTCAGGTGACCACCCACCCACAGCCTCCCACCCTCATCGTTCCTCAACCCCGCACCGCCCGCTGCTATCTCCTTCCTAAAATCCACAAACCTGACTGCCCTGGTCAACCCATTGTCTCAGCCTGCTCCTGCCCCACTGAACTTATCTCTATTTATCTCGACTCCATTTTCTCCCACTTGGTCCAGCAATTGCCCACCTACGTCCGTGACACCACCCACGCCCTCAAACTCCTCTAAAACCTCCGATTCCCTGGTCCCCAACGCCTCATCTTTACCATGGACGTCCAGTCCCTATACATCTGCATTCCCCATGCAGATGGCCTTAAGGCCCTCCGCTTCTTCCTGTCCCGCAGGCCCGACCAGTCCCCTTCCACTGACACACTCATCCGCTTAGCTGAACTCGTCCTCACCCTCAACAACTTCTCTTTCAATTTCTCCCACTTCCTACAGACAAAGGGGGTGTCCATGGGTACCCGTATGGGCCCAAGCTATGCCTGCCTGTTTGTAGGATACGTGGAACAATCCCTCTTCCAAAGCTACACTGGTCCTATCCCCCATCTCTTCCTCAGTTATATTGATGACTGTATCGACACCGCCTCGTGCTCCCACGTGGAGCTCGAACAGTTCATCCACTTCACTAGCACCTTCCACCCCAACCTTAAGTTCACCTGGACCATCTCCGATACCTCTCTCTCCTTCCTGGACCTCTGTCTGTATACTGTATCCGCTGTTCCAGATGTGGTCTCCTCTACATCGGGGAAACCAAGCAGAGGCTTGGGGACCGCTTTGTGGAACACCTATGCTCGTTCCGCGCTAAACAACTGCACCTCCCAGTCGCAAATCATTTCAACTCCCCCTCCCATTCCTTCGGCGAAATGTCCATCCTGGGCCTCCTGCAGTGCCACAACGATGCCACCCGAAGGTTGCAGGAACAGCACCTCATATTTCGCTTGGGAACCCTGCAGCCCAATGGTATCAATGTGGACTTCACCCATCCTCTCCTTTATCCATCTTCTATCAGTCTCCCCCTCTCTCCCTATTTACTTCAGAATCCCCTTCCCCTTCCCCATTTCTGAAGAAGGGTCTAGGCCCGAAATGTCAGCCTTCCTGCTCCTCTGATGCTGCTTGGCCTGCTGTGTTCATCCAGCTCCACACCTTGTTATCTCCGATTCTCCAGCATCTGCAGTTCCTACTATCTCTTAAAGGATTTATTTTATCTTTGTTTTTGGGAGGCTACAGATGAATTTGCAAAAGAAAGTAAGCACAATTTCACGAGCTCTTTTGTATTGAAGTGGATAAAGACTTTTATAAAAAGATAAGAATTACTTTGCCTGAAGCAGCCAACTGAAGAATATTTTAGTTAAATGGCGTAAGTATAGCTATGACAACCAAGCAACAGCACAGTTCTGCATCACAATGACAGTCTCAAGTGAAAGAGCACAATCCAACCACAATGTCTAAAATTTGAACTTAATAGAATTGTATGCAAGTCCACTGATGTTATTTATTCAATGGACATATTTGTTTTCAAAAAGACATTACTGATGGACCTTCAATTTCAACAAGACAGATCACTGCCTCTATCACAGACGACGTTTCAGCTATGAGTCTGGTGCACTGTGAGATCTGTATCCAACAGAAACAGGAACACAGCAGGCCAGGCTGCATCAGAGGAGCAGGAAAACTGATGTTTCGGGTCGGGACCCCTCTTCAGAAAATTTTCTGGAAAAGGATCCCGACCCGAAAAGTCAGCTTTCCTGTTCCTCTGACGCTGCCTGCCCTGCTGTGTTCCTCCAGCTCCACACTGTGTTATCTCTGACTCCAGCATCGGCAGTTCTTACTATCTCAGCAGAAACAGGAGCACCTAATTTTCCAGGACTGTCTTGAGGCAGAAACAAGGCAAGCGCCCAGCATGGATGGTCCGCCTTTTGGATAATGCTCAAAGGTGACGAAGGAAATAGCTAGAAACCTACTACATAATTGAAAGGGGTTATGGAGTTTGGGAGTGTTGGGAGGAGTGAAAAATCAGTTAGGATGATTTGGGGACCATGCCTTTTACCTATCCACCTCCACTGAGATTTTAGCAGTGGCAAATGATACTCCATGGTGGATGATTAATATCCACTTATGGGCCTCCTCAGGTAATGTAAAAACCCATTGAGTTGGCATTCTTCTGCACGCCAGTACTGTTCTTTTGCTTGGGCTTTCTTGAGTCTCTGATGAGTCCTGGGAATTCTTCATAAAATTCCTTGCCATTTTCTTCCTCTCTTGGTGCAACCACTCTCACTCAAACATCTAATTTTATGTAGGCATCCTGTTTAAAAACGATGTGTTTTAGTTGATCAAGATGTTTAGAGTCTCATCGATCTCTTACCATTGAAGTGTGGCAGAATCCCTGCACCTTGCAGTTTAATGCTTGCTTGGTTTAACATCCATTGAATTCAAGCATGGCAAACTGTTAGCCAATATTTAAACAGCGACCTTATGGGTCATTTAAATTCTGTGTTAAACCGTTTTACTTGTAGGATGACAGTCCAGAACCTCTGTTGAACTTTTTTGAGTTCACTTAAAACCATTTATCTGCCTTGCTCCTATTCATTTTCGATCACTTGAATCTTCTCCTTAGCAAGTGGTCTTTCTTTATTTTCAGGAGTTGCCTCTGTAATGGGGAGATATCTTTGATTCTGTGGTGATGTGATATTTCTTAGTATACAGTCCTGTTTGAAGTGCCTGACTCTTCCATATTTGGCAGCACTCAGCTTTCCCTATTCAATGTTTATGGTGTTTCATTGTTGCCTTCCACCATGCCTTGTTTATCCTTGTATGGATGGTGAGATTTCTCTCCAGCATTTTTGCCATTTTCGTTGGCTTTAGGGTAGATGATCATGGGGCCGACCCATCCTGCTAAATTACAGGAAGCCTCAATGTTACCTTGAATGGTTGTCTGGCTCTAGGCCGTAACCTCAGCGTGTGTAATAGACTAAATTACGTTCACAAGTGTGAGCTCCTCTTAAAAGTTGAAAAAAATCTGAATTTTTCATCCCGGATACCTAAATTGACCCAATCTCTTAGGAGCTCATCTTTTGGTGCTTCATATCCACAGCACCCCTCTAACTGGCATAGGTTTGTGTGAAATAGCTCTATTGATTCTCCTTGTCTCTGGAACCTTTGGTCTAGTCTTGCCGGTCGTATCATCAGATTCTGCTTCAGTCTAAAATGTGGATCAAACACCTTGACTATGGATTTGAAATTGGTCATACCTTCTTCTAAATGCTGCTGCATGAGGACATTATCACTTTAAGCCCAAATGTATTCACCTGATATATTTGCTGTTTTGCATAGAACCCTGATGCTGTCCTGTACCTCTGGAACTGTTGCCTCCACAGGTCTCATTTCTGACCACTTAGTGGGTCTTCAGCATTCTCAGACCACCACGGCAATAGTTCCTGTACCCCACTGAACTGTGTAAGTGTTGTAGTTTTTCTTTCTACTGTTTCATTGAAATCTTCAGGCCTCTTTTTTCTGGTCTGCCAGAGTCTTTTCTTTTTTTCCCCTCTTCTTTGTGAATCTTGGTCTGAAGCATTAGTTCAAATTGATACTGAAGTCTCCTTATCTGCCACCATGCCTTGTGTGAGCACTGCTGGCAGCATGCTTTCTGTTGAGATCCATCGATCGTGCTACTTCCATGGAATTAAGCCTGACCTATCGTGGGACCCCTAGGTTCTGGGAGCCTGCGCTGGGCACTTCAAACTGTTTTACGTAGTTGGACTACTCCTGTTCTGAGTCTGCTGCATCTTTGGTTTTACCAAATCCTGGAGTAAGACTCTCTTGTGAGCTGTTTATTTACGTTATAATATTGAGATTACTGATTATGGCTCTCCTTTACAGTTTCCATTCTTCTCTCCTGTGAATCTCAAGAGCAAGTGACCATTGACACGAAAATTGTAACATTATCTACATCATCATTATTGATGTCTTTATTTCTTGTCATGGTACAGAGATGCCATCAGCTTTGTGAAAAGTGGACAGGGCCACTGTCACAGCAATTTAAATCAGTCCAACCTTTTTATTTCAATTTATTCATTCAGCAGCCAAATGGACTACTCTGTAAATGTGGACCAATGAATTAATTAATGTGCTTCTGCATTAAGCAAGTTAATGAGCTGTAACATGATGCATCAGCACAAATAACCTTTAACATCTACTTTGTTCCAGAATTTATTTTAATAAGGAAGCAATTGCATGTGACATTGAAGAAATATATGGACAGAAATGTGCTGCAGCCAGCAAATGTATTTAAACATATGGTATTTATTATTAATGAGACTTCAAGAAAGAGAATGTTTTTAAACCAAACTGAGTGATTGACATTCCTAATGAGTGGCACCAGCCAAGTCTATGAAAGCGAGAATAAATCCTCAAAACACAGTCAGCATTGCTGGCATCCTGTGAATGGTTTATTTGTAAGAACTTCCTGGTCGTAATGGCTCTGGTGAATGCTTCCTAGGTCTGCTTTGATCTCTGTATCATATGAATTAGATTGACAGGTATTGTGTTCTCACTCACACTTGCAACGTATCTTGCAAAGTAATCACTATTTAATGTGGTCAAAACGATCCCCGATCCTGTTCAGGTACAAAATAGTTTTGAGGGATCCCAAGAATTGATAGCCTGGAGCGCTCTTGTGGTGCAGTGGCAGTGGCAGCGGCAGCGGGGGTATTAAGACCCAGAGTGACAGAAAAAAAATTATAGCACTAATCTGAGAATTCTAAATTTGAGGCTTTAGATGTCTTGTGACCAATTTCACTTAGAACAATAATCAATCAATTATTAATCCACTTCCTTCCTTCTAGAATTGCAATGATGAGCTTTGAGTAGGCACATGGTACCTAATTATGAAGTATAAAAATCAGACTTTCTCGCTATCCAGCTTAGGGAATTTACCAATATTGTGTACAGAAGTCAGCTTTTACTTGATGTCTTTCCAGTCATTTATTTCATTCTGCAACCATTTCTCATAGATAATATTCAGCCATCAAAAACAAAAGATAAGCTGAGCATTCTTCTTGTGGCATCGTCAAACTACCTTATTTATGTTTGAAAGCCAGTTGTTATGAACTACAAGGGCACCTTAGCATCCTAAGATGTCTAACATAAGACTTCATGATGTCCCTGAAGATTTGGGAAGCAGACAAAGTAAGGGATGTGTGAGGAAGAAGATAGTATAGAAATGGAGATAACACAATGTGGAGCTGGAGGAACACAGCAGGTCAGGCAGCATCAGAGGAGCAAGAAAGCTGAAGTTTCGGGTCCTGGCCCTTCTTCAGAAATGGGAAGGAGGAAGGGAGCTCTGAAATAAAGAGAGACAGGACGTGTGGGGCTGGGGAAGGTAGGTGGGATGGTGATAGGTGAGTGCAGGTAGACAGTGGTGGGGATTGGTCAGTGTGGTGGGTGTGGTGGATAGGTGGGACAGAAGACGGACAGGTTGTGTCAGGTCATGGAGGCAGGGATGAGAGGGAGGGTTGGTCATGGGATGAGGCCAGGGGTGGGGAGATTTTGAAACCGGTAAAGTCCATATTGAGACCATCGGATTGTGGGCTCCCGAGGCGGAATCTGAAGTGCTACTCCTCCAGTTTCCAGGTGGTGTCATTGTGACACTGGAGGAGGCCCAGGATGGACATGGTGCCACCTGGAAACTGGAGGAGCAGCACTTCATATTCTGCCTTGGGAGCCTACAACCCGATGGTCTCAATGTGGACTTTACCAGTTTCAAAATCTCCCCACCCCCAACCTCATCCCATGACCAACCGTCCCTCTCATCCCTGCCTCCTTGACCTGACACAACCTGTCTGTCTTCTGTCCCACCTATCCGCTCCTCCCACCTCACTGACCAATCCCCACCACTGCCTACCTGCACTCACCTGTCACCATCCCATCTACCTTCCCCAGCCCCAGCCCTCCTTTCTCTATTTATTTCAGAGCACCCTTCCCCCACCCCCATTTCTGAAGAAGGGTCCTAACCCAAAATGTCAGCTTTCCTGTTCTTCTGATGCTGCCTGGCCTGTGGTGTCCCTCCAGCTCCACACTGTGTTATCTCTGACTCCAGCATCAGCAGTTTTTACTATCTCCTAGTTACAGACATGGAAGTTGCCTGTCTGGGTGGGAGAGGGAATGTGGTGTTGGAAGAACTAATCCTAGTTTAATATGATGCCAAGTTTTCAAGATGTGAATATAAGTCATTGGCGATGGAAAATTAACAAATAGTAGGAAAATGTCTATAAAATTGTAAAACAATATAGTAAGCCTCAGGATTAGGACCACTTTAGAGTTCTGCAAAAGATTAGCAAGAAAAAATGTTTAAGAAAGGAAAAATAGAATTTGAAAATAAACCATCAAGGAAAATAAGAAGGTATTGTAAGACCTTGTGTCAGAATGTAAAAATGAAATTATTAGCAAAAGGAAATGTGAGCCCATTACAAGCAGAATCAGGAGAATTTATAATTGGGGAACAAGGAAATGGCAGAGAAACTAAACAAATAGCTTTGTCTATCATCGCAGTGGAAAACATTAAAAATGTCCCAGAATTAATGGAGAATCTAGGGACTAATTTAAATGAGGAACTGCAAAATATTAATGTTTGTAAAAAGGTGGAGTCAGTAATTGATAGGATTTAAAGTGGATATGTCCCAACAATCTGATGACCCACATACCAAAGTGTTTAAAAAAGTGAATCTAAACTGGATATGTTGGTGGTCACCTTCAAAACTTCAACAAACCTTTATATTGTCCTGACAGATTGGAAATTGGCCAATGTAACGCCTTTATTTAAGAAAGGAGGGAAAGAGAACGTGTAAAACTACAGAGCTGTTGGCCTAGCATCCGTCATAGGGAAAGTGCTAGAATGTATAATAAAATATGCAATGACAGAACAGTTGGATCTACTGAAGTTGTTGAGTTGCATGCCGTGCTGGCTTGTTTTCGTTCAGACGTTTTGTCACCATGCTAGGTAACATCAACAGTGGAGCCTCTGATGAAGCAATGTTGTTCTACTCAGCTTGGAATTTATACTGTCCGGTCCGTAATGGTGAGTTGTGTCATTTCCGGTTTTGTTCTGTATGGGTTTGTATATAAGGTCCAATTCTAATTGTTTCTTGATTGCATTACGGATGGAGAACCTATAGAACTGGACCCCATATACAAACCCACACAGATCAAAACCGGAAATGACATTACTTACCATAACAGACTGGACAGTATAAATTCCAAGCAGAGTAGAACAACATCGCTTCATCGGAGACGCCTAGCATGGATGTTAGTATGGTGATGAAATGTCTGAATGAAAACAAGCCAGTTTGGAGAGCAAGTCAACAACCTCATCCTCAACCAAAGCTACAAATCTTTGCTAAAACTTTAGTTAGATCTACTGGCAGGATTAGGCAGAGTCAACATGGATTTACAAAAAGGAAATAATGTTTTGAGTTTTTTGGCAATATAACTATCAGAATAGGTAAGGGGGAATTAGTGGGTAGGGTAGATAATTGTAATCAACCTGTTCATACATATTATGACAACCTCTGGAGCAGATGGATTGAACCAGACCCTTCTGGTCCAGAAGTAGGGATACTACCACTGTGCCACAAGAATCTTTAGTGGTTCTGGTATATTTAGGTTTTTAGAATGCTTGAACTATGGTCCCACACAGGAGTTTGGTGAACAAAATTGGAGATGAGGAAAAAAAACCTTGCTTGGCTTGAGAATTGTTAATTGATGGAAAACAACAGAAATAAATCGATCATTAGCAGGCTGTGACTTGTGCGATACTGCAAGGAGATAACAAGGTGTAGAGCTGGATGAACACAGCAGGCCAAGCAGCATCAGAGGAGCAGGAAGGCTGACGTTTGGAGTCTGAATCCTTCTTCAGAAGTGGGGGAGGGGAAGGGGATTCTGAAATAAATAGAGAGGGAGTGGGGGAGGCGGATAGAAGATGGATGAAGGAGCAGATAGGTGGAGAGGAGACGGACAGGTCAAAGAGGCGGGGATGGAGCCAGTAAAGGTGAGTGTAGGTGGGGAGTTAGGGTGGGTGATACTGCAAGGATCTGTGTTTACACCTCAACTATAATCTGTATCAATGATTTGGAGATTTCATATAATACTTCCAGATTTGCAGATGACACAAAACGAGGTGGGAGCATGAGTTGTGAGGAGGTTGCAAAGACATTTCAAGGGAATTTGGAGAGACTAAGTAGGTGGATTTAAAAATAAATGCAGCAGATGGAATACAATGTGGAGAACTTTGAGGTTATCCATTTTGGGAAGAAAAGCAGAATTAGAGTATTTCTAAAATGATAAGGAGCTGTGAAGTGTTGAACTTCAAAGGCATTTAGCCGTCTTTGATCATGTGTCATTAACACGTTAACATGCAGGTCCAGCAAGTAGTTAAGAGGGCAAAAAGACTAATGGACTATGTTACAAGAGGATTTGAGTATAGGAGCATGAAGTCTTACTGCAGTTGTACAGAGCCTTCGTGAGACTATAATTAATTTTGATTATTGTGTGCAGTTTTGATTTCCCTACATAAAGAAAGATAAATTTGCCATAGAGAGAATGAATGAAGACCCACCAGACTACTTCCTGGGATGGAGAAACTGTCTTATGAGAAAAATTTGATTGACTGGGCTTGTATTGTTTTGCAGTTTAGAACAATGAGACGTGACTTCATTCAAACGTACAAATTTTTTATAAGAATCAATGGGGTGGATGTAGGAAGTATGTTACACTTGACTTGGTGAATGCAGGAGGGTCGAGGTTTGGTGGTGTTGAGAAAGAACAGAACCAGGGGACAAAGTCTCAGAATAAATGACACGCATGGTGAAACTTTCAAATTCACTGCTTCAGGGCAGTGGAGACTCCGTCACTGAGGATGTTCAAAACTGAAATAACAGATTTCTACATCTTAAAAGAAAATCAAGAGATCCGGGGATAATGCGAGAAAATGATGTTGAAGCAGACAATCAGCAAAGATCTAATTAAATGGCAGAGTGGACTCAAAGGACTGACTGACATACTCCTGCTCTTCAGTAAAATAAAACAGTGTAATGGCATGTTCTTATCTCTGAATATGTATAGTCCAGGTATTTTAAGCAATTGCAATAATAGCTCAGTTTACATGATTCTGTGAGTATGTATAAATCTTGCGTTACACAAAGAGAGACAAGACAAAGGGAACTATCAGTTAAAGGTGAATGTCCAAATCAGGAGATCCAAATAAAATTCAGCTCCTGGTTTGCCCATATATTCTGTGCTTTTTTATATTGAAATTTTTCGATGTTACATTATTATTAGTAGTTTAGTAACAAAACGCACAAGAGATCGAAAATGAGAGAAGTGAGTTAGTTGAAGTATAGGAGTTCCTGTGGAGTACAGTTTAAGGAAATGGAAAACTGAGTTGATTCTGAGCCAGAACTGATGTGAAGACATTGTTTCTTTGCACTGAGATAATACATTAAGTTTTCCATTTTAGGTAAGGACATTATTGTAATGCCTTTAAAGAGGAACTACTTTCAAAATGATACTTGAATTTCCACATACAGGCACAACGATTTCAAATAGAGTCATAGAATCATAGAGATGTACAGCATAGAAACAGACCTTTCGGTCCAACTTGACCACGTCAACCAAATATCCTAAACTAATCCCGTCCCAATTGCCAGCATTTGGCCCATATCTTTCAAAACCCATCCTATTCATATACCCATCCAGATGCCTTTTGATTGTTGAAATTGCATCACCCTCCGCCACTTCCTCTGGTAGTCATTCCATACATGAACCACCTTCCGCACGAAAATTTGCCCCTTAGGTACCTTTTAAATTTTTTGCTCTCACTTTAAACCTATGCCCTCTAGTTTTGGACTCCCCTACCCTGGGGAAAAGACCATGTCTATTTCCCTTATCTATGCCCTGCCTTTGATAAGAAGTTGAAGACTGCTCTCTTGTGCAATCTTCCCCACCTGTACCATAACGATCAACTCTCACCCCTCCCTTGCAGCCATCTCTTCTCCTTCTGGCCTCAGCAAATGTCACCTGTGATTGGAGGAGCATTTCCTAATGTTTTCATGCCATTCTATTTATGATGGTGAATTTCTTCTGATTTCTTGCCGTTGCTCAAAGTCTTTGAAGTTTGGTTTCAACACTCAACTTTGCAACTCAGAAGTAGCAGTGTTACCATTGCAACAAATGCGACACCCTACAGACGTGTCTTCAGTATACAATCCAAGAATCTCCAAACATTTTCCAATCACCGACATCCTATCCCCACAGGAAACTGAAAAGTTATCGAAGAATCAATACTCTTCAAAGTTTTACTGCCTGAGCACCCGAAAAGAAACGCTGACTAAACACTGTCTGTGATGAAATTTATATTTTGAATTATAGAAGAGATTGCCACGTGACTCTTAATAGACATGAAAATCTCACATCCTAGTTTTACGTCATGCTGACCCTTAAGTGGATAATTCATTGTGCTGGAACCAGTCTAAAGTTGTTTCCAATTCGCAAAGGTTTGTTTCCTCTTCACTTCCACGGAAGGATAACTTTAATGCCTGACATGATCTGACTTTCAGGCTGATAATAAACTTTGCTGTGTTTTCCCACATGTTGAACCAGTTTAAAATTCAATATTATGGTTGTACGGCATTATAAATGCAATTGTGCATGTGCAAATAGATCACAGTGGCTATTTTTACATTGTGAGCATGCTTTCTGGTAAAAAATACATGGAGTTTAAAAAATTAGCTACTTCGTAGCATCTGTCCACATAAAATCACTAAATGATTTGTACTGTATGGCAGTTGTCCCAAAGAATCATTTTCACTAGGTGCCTATCAAGTGAGCATTTTGATGGACAGTTCCAACTGCTTATTGAATCAAAATGTTTGTTTCCACGATGGATGAGTTGGATGTATTGAAATGTATTGAAATTTCACCAGGTAGGAGTATGAGTTGGCATTAGGGTTATAAAGTGTCATTGGGATGTTGGGGGCATAAGAAGACACAGGGGGTATAGGATCTAGGGCCAATGGTAAATAGCATAGAATAGCAAAAAGGCAATAAAAGGCAATAGTTCCATGGGTAAATGGGCATAGAGTGGCTCAATTGATATAAAAAGGCCATAGGAGATGGGTAAATAGGCAATGGAGTGGCATAGGTACTATAATAGTAATGGAGGATCAGTAAATGGGTGGGTGTCACAGAGCTATGAAGGACAAATTGACATGGGCAGTAATTGCTCACTTGATAGACACCTAGTGAAAATGATTCTTTGGGACAACTGCCATACAGTACAAATCATTTAGTGGTTTTACGTGGACAGATGCTATGAAGTAGCTAATTGTTTAAACTCTACGTATTTATTATCAGAAAGCATGCTCTCAATGCAAAAATAGCCACCGTGATCTATTTGCACATGCACAATTGCATTTATAATGCCATACAACCACAATATTAAATTTTAAACTGGTTCAACACGTGGGAAAACACAGCAAAATTTATTATCGGCCTGAAAGTCAGATCATGTCAGGCATTAAAGTTATCCTTCCGTGAAAGTAAACAGGAAACAAAACCTTGTGAATTGGAAACAGCTTGGCATTGATAAAAAGCCATGCGATAGGTGGAGAAGCCATGGGGTGGAGGAAAGTACATGGAGACTATATATGGCCGAGGGGAATTGGATAGGAGGGATACTCTATTTTCTAATGTTAATTTTTAAACTTTGACACAGTATTGACACAGTGCAGCCTTACCACGCAGCCTCCTTTCTGAACTTATAGCCTTTTAGGATCTTACTGATCTTACTTTAGGATCTTACCACCTAACACAGTTCCTAATCCAGCCCACTCTCCTTGGTGCAGCTGAACTGTGTGTGGAAATCAGGATCTATTAGTCTGCCCACTGTCAACAGAGATATTGCTGCCTTCATCCACATCTGTGAATATTTTGCGCCTCCCAGTGAGTCCCTTGACTTGGGCCCCTCTGGTCCCTGCAGTAAACATGTCCCCAAGTTTGTCAATTCAAAGCAATCCATTTTGCGACTTCATTTTCCCTTAAATAGACTGTTCATGATAAATTAGATTTTGAATTTAGAAATTGTATTTTATGGTATGTTTTCTATTGTTGCTAGCCTAAAACATTTTATGGGTGAATTTTTTTATTAATTAAGACTTGTAAAAAAAATTGTCTAAAAAAGTGAGATTGCTGTTCATTCCTTCAGCAAAGTCCTTGACAGAATCAAAGCCTCTCACTCTGAAAAAGACTACTTAAAGCTATTCCCACATAAAATCAGGCCCAGAAATATAAATATAACTTTTGTCAAGAATCTTGCCTTATGTTTTAATCCACATGAAGGTCTGATCAGGAACTGCTCTCTCCTCTGTTAAAATTGTAGGTTTGCATTTGATGGGATCCATACTATTCGAGAAATAAATATTATATTTTGTTGAAACCTGCCTACTCTAATTTCAGAATCCAAGATTGAGAAACAACTTCCTAACTATCAATTATCTTGTCAGGCAAAGTCCTCCTATAGAATTCAAGTTTTTAGCAGCATTATAACTGTGTTTACCTGGAGTCATATTTGCATAGTACAAGCCCATTGGAGTAGGGTTGTGCAGAAACCCTGTGGATACCAAATATAATGGGGGGAGATGATGGCCTAGAGGAATTGTCGCTCGACTATTAATCTAGAGACTCAGGTAATATCCTGGGGACCCAGGATCAAATCTCACTACAGCAGATTATGGAATTTGAATTAATTTCCAATTCAAAAAAATCTGGAATTAAAAAGTCTAGTAATGACCATGAATGCATTGTCAAATCTAGGAAAAACCCGAATGGCTCACTAATGTCCTTTAGGGAAGGAAACTGTCATCCTTATCTAGTCTGGCCTACATGTGACTCCAGACCCACAGTGATCTGGTTGACTCTTAACTGCCCTCTGGGTGATTAGGGATGGGCAATAAATGCTGGCCTAGCCAGAGATGACCTCATCCTATGAACACCTTTAGAATAATAAATAATGGGAAGATTGTGGCATAGTAGTAATGTCACTGGACTTTGAAGCCCTGGGTTTGAGTTCCAACGTAGCAAATGTTGAAATTTCAAATCAGTTTTTAAAAATCTGAAACAATAAAGATGTGTCCTAATTATGCCCATGTAAGCACTGTCAATTATTCTCAAAATCTATCTGGTTAATTAATGTCCTCAAGGGGAGGGATTCTGCTATCCTTACGTGATCTGGCATACAAGTGACTGCAGACCCACAGCAAAGTGTTCAGCGCCTAATGCAATTCGAGATGGCTATAAATGCAAACCTAGCCAGTAATGCCAATGTTCCCTGAATGAATAAAAGATGCACACCTGCTTATTTTCCAAAATTATTTTCATGTAAATCCAATGAGTATTGATTTTTGGCACAAATAATAACTTTAAAATAATAAGTTCTGTCAAATACTTGTCCCTGCTATTTTGCTCCTATCAAACAATTTGATCATCTCTTCTACCCCTCACATATCACAGCTGTCAAGTCATGCCCTTCTGTTGCCAATCCATATCTTCCATCCCTCCCATGCCATCCCCATCCCATCCCTCACAGAAGCTGGGTGAAACTGGAGTCATGTTGTCACTGAGCTCCTCTTAACTTTCCATCATTTTGTTCTCCACTAAACCACACCCCCAACCCACCTGCTGCTGCCACCAACTGTTGGCAGATGCCTATGTATCATGCAGCCCAGTCCTCCGCACAGTGTGCTAACCTCAGCTCACCAAATAAACTCACCAGCAGACACGCCTCTTAACCTGACTAATGAAAACCACCCAAGCAGTCAAAAACTGACTTATTAATGTGTTTTTTCTGGATGACAGCTGACTCATGCCTGCAAAGGTTTTGTGGAAAGGTCATTGAGTTACAATGTTAATTCTTTTTCCCTCTTTGCAGATGCTAAGTATTTTCATTATTTGCAATTTCTATTTCAGAGTTTCAGTATCTGCAGTATCTTGTATTATATCTGCCTCTTTTTACACCATTTCATTGTATCAATGCATCTGAACCTTTTGGAAATTTGTTGCTGGATAGTATTGACACTGCATCGCAGATAGTAGTCCTCTGTTTAATGTCGAGCATAGAATTGCATCATATTCTCCACTAAAACACTTAATGTTTGATTATAGGATTGAATCACTTTGAAGAAGAGCACAGTTCTTCACACATGCTATTGCTGTGTTAGCTGTAGAAACCACAATAACATGCATGTATTTAACACTTGGATGAGCTAAAATATGCCTGTTTCCAAGAAGGAACCATCTGTCTTGACTTGCAGGCTTGGCTGAAAGGAGGTTGTTCAACTCAGCAAAGCCCAATCAGAAAAACGACCTGACAACGAAGCACTTTCGCTGAATATGGGTCACATTTCATTTGAACTGAATGTAAATCATTCACCGTTTGACTGTTTGAGGATACCCTGTTTATTTTCCCGCTTTGAAGAATAAGCTGAAAGCTCAAGAAGCAGATTTGTATCACTGCAAATGCATGCAAATATATGGTATAGCCTATCAAATAATCAGCAGAAATTCAATTGCTGTCTTATGCGTCTGCACCTGCAGGTTTTTTGCACCCCACTCCACCTAACATTAGTTCATAGGGAGACGGTGTTATCGTATAAAAACCTGAAAGTGCCTTAAGCGCCACCCCCTGTGATGATGCCAGATGGACTCATGGGCAGAACAACTAAGGATCCGAAAGGAATTAGACCTAACATCCAGGTCCTCTTCACAGCCTCTGTTACAATATCATAATGATGTAACCTGTAGCTATTTACCAACATGCAATAAACCTCTTGTTTAATACAAGAGTTTCTTCTACTTGGGACCGTGAGTGGTTTTCCTCTGCCTCACTAGCTCAAACAGATCCTGTTGCTAGCTACATCTAAAGAGGATTGTGGTACCAAACCCACACAATGGTGAGGTGTGGTCTCAGTTTGAGTGCACATACAGCATTGTCAAAATAGGTGAAGATTTGATTTAACTGCTCATACAACATGCTGGCAGCAGTATAGGCCAGAGGATTTTTCAGTGTTTTCAGATTTAGCTTTAAATTATCTGCTCATTGCAGCTAAAGGGAAGAAGAAATCTTTATGGCAGCATTTGACAAGAAAGAATATACAGTCAATGATAAAAGCATTTCTGACTTAGTAAGCAATGGCTGTCAGTTGAAGAGTTGGGAAGAGGTCTGGAGAAGGAGACTTGGTTACTTTTAAACAGGTTCATACTGTGTCACAAAACGGAAAATAATTAATCATATTTGAAAGACCTGGCATCAGGAATAAAATTACCAGAAATATTTAATTTCAGAGATAAGCCAAAGTGAACAGATTTGAACATCTTGGAGGAAACAGTTCTCCCAATGCAGAATTGCTTCTCAATTAGGTATTAAATCAGAAGCTGAGCAAGTAAATGCATTACTATTTATATAATTGGGAATATGGTTGATGACATTACAGCTCGGTAAAATTTAAAAGGTGTGACAGTTACAGTTAAACAAGGTAATGAAAGCCTTTGACAATTACTTTAATCTCAGAACAAATATAATTCTTGAAAGATCAAGACTTAATAAAGGAATTTGTATTCCAAGGAACCTACAGGTGGTTAAATTAGTGTTCCCTACGGATTAAGTCAAAAATGTGATTGTAGTGATTCAAAGTCAGAATTCGTATGATATAGAGTTGTTGTGAGAATTGCTGTTGAGTCATTACTATATTTATTACATTCCAAGGAATGTTTGATTCTAGAGAAAGCTATTCAGATATTGAGTGAAACGGAAGTCTGGAAGAACAGACAAATCCAAAGGGAAGATCAAACTTGGCATAGATCAACAGAGTTCATTCAATTTTTGAGGTAAAAAAACAAAGTCACGCACATGAGAAACCTGTACACCGAGTGGGACAGATACCAAATGTTGAAAGACTTTGTCAGTACTTTGGAAAGCTTTATCGGTAACACACTGGTTTCAAATGATGTGCTGCAATAGAATGTAGTCATGGAAAAGCCAGGAGTCAAATAGTTGCCCGTGCACAGAGTTTAATGAGGTAAAATGGCCTACAATAGAGCATTAAGTTGCTCCTGGGTGATGTTGGTGATCCAGACCTAGCCTTTTGGCAAGACAATTATTTTGTTAATGGTCATCTCATGAATTTCAAGTTGAACACAGGGTGAGCGTCACTATATTGGCAGATAGTGAGTCATGGTTAATAAATCACTATTTAAGCTGACAACAGTACAACTACGTGGTCAGGAGAGAAAACATTAACTATTTAGGAATGCTGTAAGTAACTTTCCAGTAGAAGGGGGCACCAAATGGTACAAAACCTTTATAAGCTTTGTCATCAAAATTCTCTGACTTGAGTAGGAATACTTGACTTGCCTTCAGCCTTCTTGGATATAAACTAGTTATAGGTAAGACATAACTGGATCAGGAGCATTTAGCCATGGAACAGTGGGCTAAGGAAGAGTCAGTCATGAAACAGCTGGTCAAGGGAGAACCAGTAGACGATTAGTTGGGGCTCTCTAGACTTGGGGCAGAACCTAGACAGGAGGCAGAATCCATTGAAATTAGTTAGGTTGGCAGAAGAAATTTGTATCTAACTGTAAGCAAGATGAAAAACCGCAGCTCCCTTGGACTGGTAGGAATATTACCACTGCAACAAAGGATTAGCAACAAGTGCTGCCTTTGCCAGAGACACACAGATCGCACTAACCTCTTACCGGGGAGATGATGGCCTAGTGGTATTATATCTAGACTGTTAATCCAGAGACCCAGATAACATCCTGGGCATCCAGGTTTGATTCCCACCATGGTAGATAGTGAAATTTGAATTCAATAAAATGTCTCGGATTAAGAATCTAGTGATGACCATGAATCCACTGTCAATTGTCGGAAAAACCCATCTGGTTCACTAATGTCCTTTAAGGAAGAAAACTGTCATCCTTACTTGGACTGGCCTACATGTGACACCAGACCCACGGCAATGTGGTTGACTCTCAACTGCCCTCTGGGCAATTAGGGATGGGCAATAAATGCTGCCTAGTGAGCGATGCCCTCATCCCATTAATGAATAAAGAATAAAAACCAAATAATGAAGAAAATTCCAATTTTGCATGTCGTTATGACATTATTCTTATTGGTAAATATTAACATATATAGATGGCACTGTGCAGATTTAATGACTGGTTACAGGGCTTGCACATGGCTGACATTTGAAAATGTTACTTTCTTTTTAAATAGTTGGTATGTAAGACAGTTTGATTTGTCTGTACCATTTTGTTTTGTTGCACTATTACCTCGTTGGAAATATTAGCTTTGATATACAGGCTTGCAGGCAACTTTGCACATATAGATGCTTAAAGGAAATTTAATTTTTAGGTCATATAATTTTCATTGTGCTCCAAATATTCCACTGTAAATAAATCAGCTCCAAATACAATTTAAGAATATTCCAAGGCTTTAAGATAATTTACAGTATTTTTCCTAAGTAAAGCAGTTTTATCTACTATATAGTTCCTAATCAGCTATAGAAATTATAGCATAGCTAAGAGTACAAAAATATTCAGTATTCCCGTACCTAGTAAAATTTCCTTTGTATAACACATAGCTGCAATTCTATTCAACTAAAAGTCACTGATGACAGTGCTAATGGATATTCTATTGTACACAAATAATATGAGATTTAGGAAACTTGATAAATTTATGTAATCTATTAAAAATACAATGATTGAAAGCCTTTTTTTTATTATTAGACCTCTTACTATCTGTTTGTCTCAGCCTTTGTCAGTGCAAAGTGATGCGTTAGGAGTAGTTTTTTGCATTTACTACCTTTCTTAGGTGAAAAGTTTTCCAGGCTCACAAGGCTTAATTTTTCTCAGTGTCTGAAACATTCTCCAAATATTAGCCTAGGTCATTGGTCTTCTGTGTAATGAATAAAGAAGTGAGACTGTTCCAATTGGGAATAAATTCACTGAACCAATCTTGTTCATGACCTTGCCTCTTTATTATTTAAGAGGTAGGTAGTCTACCTTATATATTAGATGTTCATTTTAAGTGTGTTATTGTTCTTAAGTAATATGAAGAATATTGGAGGATTGTGGAGATTTCTAGACTTTTAATATTAGCATTTTATTTTAATCTTGCCTAAAGAAATAGTTGAGCAAATGTTCACATATTGTAGGTTTTTCTCAGGAAAATAAATGCAACAATAAAGTTCTTTTGTTCATGATTTATTTTTAAGTCAGGGCTGGCTGGAAGTACAGAGTGCATTGGAAAAGATTCAATAAATAGTCTTTCTCTTCTTGGGCAGTTCTTCGGGACTGAGGATGACTTTCTTCCATTTCAAAATTGTAGGGCCTCAGATTATAAAGTAGTCCAACAGCTGGACCAGGACACCTTTACACAGATGGAACAGGCTGTGTTTGAAAAAGTAGCTGGGTAGGTTGCTGGGTTTTACATGCTCCTTCCACTGTATATTCTTGGCCTTCAGCTGAACTTGTTGGAGGTGCTTGAGATGGTTGACCACTTTGTCAATGCCTCTTCTCTGGTTTGCCCAGTCTTATGCATGAAATTCCCAAAGTTGGTGGGAATATTTTGTTTCCTCAGTGAGGTTTGAGGATATCCTTGAAGCATTTTATCTACCTTCCTGATAACTGCGTGCTGTAACAAAGCTCAGAGTGGAGAGCTTGATTCAGAAATCTTGCATCAAGCATGTGGATGATGTAGCCTGCTAAGTGCAGCTAGTTGACAAATGCCAGTGCCTCAATGCTAGGGAAATTGGCCCGAGAGCAGACAGTGATATCAGAGCTCCTCTCTTTCCACTGGATTTTGCAGAGGCATGACAGTGATACTTTCCTGGGGAATTGGGATGTCCGTTGTGTATTGACTGTATTTCTGATGCATACAGAACTGTCATTTAAGACTATTGCTAAACCATGAGCTCGGTGCTGTTTGAGATCCTTATCATCAACCTCTTTGTTTCTCAGATGGCCGAAAGTGGCACTGGCAAACCAGGCAATGTTGAATTTCACTGTTGATGCCTGCCCTTGCTGAACTGAAACTCCAAGGCATGAAATTTAATCCACATTTCCAGTGGCTTGTTGTGAATCCTGATAGACAGGGGATAGTGTTACACCACGAGAGAGGCTGGTAGGGGGCATTGATCTTCTGGATGTTTAGCCTAAAGCTGATTCTCTCACAGCCCTGTGGATGCATTGACGATAGTTTGGCGCTCGGCCTCTGAGTATGTGCACACACAAGCATCATCTGCATATTGTAGTTCAATGACAGATGTTAGGGAGGTCTTAGTTATGATCTGGGGGTGGTGCAGTTTGAACTGTTGCCCACTTGTCCTGTACAGAAGGACTACTCCATCAAAAATCTACATAGATATGGGACAGATTATTGCCACTGGGAAGGTGAATTGGTGCAATGGCACAGCCTTGCTTGGCTGCATTATGTCCATGTCTCAGTTCCATTGTGAATCCTTTGATGAGACTCATAGCTTGTATGTTGTCATGCAGGTGACGAAGGGTGATGTATTTCTTCAGATAGTCAAATTTGAAGGTTACACTATATGATTCTTCCTATTTGACAGCCAGCGGTCTTTGTGAGGCCAAAAAAGCCATCCATATAAGTTTAATTTGACACTTTTCTTGGACTTGGACTTAGCATGAAAATCAGGTCTATTGTGCTGCTTGATGGACAGAATCCACATTGTGACACTGGTAGGAGCTCTTCAGCCTTCAGAGGAGGTGATTGAGGAGAATCTTCCCTGTGGCACACAGCAGGGAATCCCCTTTGTAATCATTTGCAATCAGTCTTATATTGTTTCTTGAAGATGATTACAATAATGGCATCTCGGATATCTGCTTGCATACTCTCCTCCTTACAAATGAGGGAAATGAGGCCACGTATGCATTTATTTGCAAAACAATCATGCAAAAACTACAAAGCACAAACTGTAAACCAGAATTTAGTCTGAAGTAAATTCTTCAAATTTTGCTTTCACAAGTATCTGGCTTTGTTTAATACAGACAGCAAGTTCATGCTAACAGCCGTCATCATGCATTATGCTGCACAAGTGTTAAACATTCTGATGTTAAATTTTTCTGCTCTCATTTCAGACACCAATAAACAAGACACCAATTAAATTGGAAACAATTTTGAATGCTAGTTTTGAAGGAAGATTCAGTAAAAACCTGTTAATTTGGTTAGCTTCATCATTGCTGACCTGGGAATTCTAACTGCAATAAATGGAATCTATTCTGTTTTTAGCAAAAAAGATACTTGAACATCTGCTAATGGAGCAATTCCAACTGCAGTATCTAGATATGTCAACCCGCAAGGGTGATGCCAAGTGACCAATGTAATAACATCTTAACATTTCTGATTTTCCTGCTCATTTAATCCAGGCATTTATTTTGTAATGAGTGATGGTGAGTCAAAAGAAGTCTTGTCCTTTTCTGCTACAATTCTCTTTTATTAATTTCATCAAAAGGATCCAAAATTAATTGTTACAGAATTTTACAAAGTAAATTGATTAGTAATTCCTTACTGAAAGCATTTTTGAGAAAGCAATTGCTTTCTTCAATTTGTTTTCCACGTTTTTACTAATTACCTGATATGCTCCGGTGATGCAGTTCCACTACTTGGGCCAGGTAAATATATTCTGGACAGAGTGAGCAGCATCATCCCAGTATGCTGTGCATTACACAGTTAGAGAAAGCCAAGTAGCAATATGCTGGGTACTGGGGAACTGGACACGGTATCTCCTCAGTTTTCTGAGGAGAACGGGGACATCAGGAGGGTGAAACTCAGATGTGCTGTCTCTACAAGTCAGGCAGGACCTCATTGACACCTGGTTCCAGTAGATGAGAGCTGGGTGCAACAAACACTTGTGGAACATAAAACTGCTGTTGGTCATCATGCCATCATTGGATTTGCATTGTTGCGCAAACCGTAGCCTCTATTGGCTTTGTTTATGTTTGCTTCCCGTCACAGTAAATAAAAGCTCACATTTGGAATTGTCTGATTGCTTATCTGTCATTGTCCAGAAGGGAAAAACCATGTGGATGCAGAAAAGGTTTACCAGGATGCTGCCTGGATTACAGGGTATGAGCTATCGGAGAAGCTAGAAAAAGTCGGGTTGTTTTCTCTGGAGCAACAGAGGCTGAGGGGAGACTTGATAGAAGCCTATAAAATTATGAGATGCCTAGAGAGGGTTGACGGTCAGAATCTTTTTCCGAGAGTTGAAATGTCTAATACAAGGGGGAAAATTCAAAGGAGATGTGAGGGACAAGTTTTGTATACAGAGTGTGGTAGGACTCTGGAAAGCACTGCCAGGGGTAGTGGTAGAGGCAGATACGATAGGGGCGTTAAAGGGACTTTTAGATAAGCATATGAATATACAAGGGATGGAGTGATATGGACCAAGGGCAGACAGAAGGGATTAGTTTAAGGGAGATAAAAGGTACTGCAGATGCTGGACAATCCGAGATAACAAGGTGTGGGGCTGGATGAACACAGCAGGCCAAGCAGCATCATAGGAGCAGGAAAGCTTGACGTTTTGGGCCTAGACCCTTCATCAGTTTAGTTTAATTTGGCGTTAGTTTGGGATTAGTTTAATTTGGCATTAGTTTCAGCACAACACTGTGGGCCAAAGGGCCCTTTCCTATGCTGTACAGTCCTATGTTCTATACAGTCTGTTGGTCACCAATGGGCACTGGAGACAGACTAGTTATTAGGTGAGTTTGGTAAGATATGGCAAGTAGGCCTCACAATAGAAAAACTATTCAAAAAGCTTGATGCAACTCGCACTTAGTGAGAAAAGCATTAGATTCACTCGATAGAATTGGTTTGGGTGGTCATGAAGAACTGTAAAAATGTTTGTTTCTTTTCATAAAAGAATAACAATAAACTACCCATAGATTAGCAGAACTAGAGTAGTAATGGTAACTTAGATAATGATTTCATAGAATTCTTCTGAGATACTTTCTTACAGAAGCACATTGTAGAACCAACCAGAGACCATGCTGTGCTACACTTGGTATCTGATAACGTGACATGATAATTACTGACCTCAGAGTAAAAACATCCCTAGGTAGCAGTGACAACAACATTATTGAAGCTCACCTCCAGTTTTAAAGGGGGAAGAGCAGTTTTATGGTAAGGGCAACGATGTGAGCATGAAAGCTGATGTATCTAAAGTCATCTGGGATATTTGGCTTGGGGATAGATCAATGGAGAACCAGTGTCAGACATTAAAGGGAATTGTTCAGAATACTCAGCGTAAGTATATTGTTGTTATAAAGAAAAAATGTAAAGGAATGACCCACCATCATGGATAAGCAAAGAAGACAAAAGATCAAACTTAAAAAAAAGCTTAAGGTTGCTCAAAGACGAATGGCAGGTCAAATGATTGGATAGAATGTAAAGAATAGTGGTGAATTATTAAAAACTTAATTAGGAAGCAGAATTAATTATATGAGAGAAAGTTAATTAAAAATGTAAAAATTGATAGCATGAGATTCAACAGATATTTAACATGGAAAAGTCTAAGTAAAGTGAGTATTGTTAATTCAAGGAAACTCAGGAAACTGCAGACCTGTCAGCTTGACGTCAATAGTGGGAAAACTGATGGAAAATACAATACAAGATAAGACAAGGATACACTTAGAGAAAAATAAGTTAATACTAGCCAGTCAACATGGCTTTGTTAAGGGCAGGTCATGTCTGACAAATTTAATTGAGCTTGTTTAGGAGATGACACAGGGAGTGGATGCAGGTAGTGCTGTGGATGTAGTATATTTGGACTTTCAGAAAGCATTTGATATGGTGCCACATGGCAGATGGGTTAGCAAGTTAGAAATGTTTGGGATTGATGGGTCCTTGGCAGCATTAATTAGAAGCTGATTAAAAGATAGGAAACAGGTAGGTATAGGTGGCATTTCTCACATTGGAGATGACTTGAAAATGGTGTTCCCCGGGGATCATTGTTGGGACCCTTGCCTTTTCTGATATGTATAAATGATTTGGAGACAGGTGTGAGGACAAAAATCTCTAAATTTGCAGATGCTGCTAAGCTAGGGAGAAAAGTGAATCGTGAGAATGATGCTGAATGACTTCAGAGGGACATGAGAAGTTGGCCAAGTGGACAGACACCTGGCAGATTAATTTCAGTACAGAGAAGTGTGAGGTAATGCATTTTGGTAGAAGAAACATGGAGAGACAATATAGGCTCAATAGTACAACTTTAAGGGAGTTCAGGACAGAAAGATCTTGGGGAACCTTCATGTACATATTTCTCTGAAAGTGACCAGGCAAGTTGAAACTGTTGTGAAGAAGGCTTAAAGGATCTTTTGCTTTATAAATAGAGGCATAGATTATAAACGCAAAGAAGTGATGTTATACCTCTGCAAATCATTGGTCAGACCACATATTGTGTTCAATTTTGGGCACCTTATTTAAAGAAGGATGTTTAAAGCCCTGGAAAGAGTTGAAAGGAGATTTACCAGCTTGATACCAGAATTGGGGGATTTTAGATCCAGAGAAGGATTCAAGAGATTGGGCTTGTTCACCCTGGAGCAGAGAGGATTAAGAGGTGACCTTAAGGAGTCATTCAAAAGTAAGAACAATTTTGACAGGGTAAAGAAAGATATTCTGTTTCCACCAGTTGGTATGTTAATAATGGTGGTGGCGGGGAGGTCTCACAATTTCAAAATTGTCAGCAAGAGAATTAGGAGTGAGATGAGGAGAAACTACTCAAAGTTGTTAGCATTTGGAATGTGCTACTTGGGACAATGGTGGGGGCAGATTCCATACAAAGTTTCAAAAGAGAGCTGGATACATATTTGAAAGTAATTAATTAAGAGGGCTAAGGAGATACAGCTAGAGAATGGGACCATCTGGGTAACTCTTACAGGAGCCAGTACAGACACGATGGGTCAAATGGCCTTATTCTGTACTGTAAAAATCAATGATTCTAAGATCCATTGGGTTTAATATCCATTGACACAGGAGGGTTCAAGCCCAATCCCATCGGAGTTCCTACAGATTGGAAAATCTAGGCCAATGAATACATTTTGAACAACATTGCTTTGCATTCACCAGCTCACTTAGTAATTGACTAATACTCCACTCAAGATGACGGTTTTGGGTCAAGTGCACTGTTCATCATATACCATGTGATCTGTTGTGCACATGAGGAACAGTAATCTCAAAGACTGAACTCCATTTCTTGGGAAATGATTAAATTTGTGTCACTGCTGGCACTTGTAGCTTTAAAGAGCAGGGAGCACTTAACAGATGACTTCGGTTTTTACATCCAGTTTGACATTATATATAAGATTTTATATAAGCCCAAGTCATGTGAGATGGCATCCTCCTCATTCCAGATTTACACATCCACTTTTACATTTTATAAATCCAAATATGGCAGTATAACTAAATCCATTGTTCTTAACCTTTTTTGAAACAAAAGGCCATTGAAAATCTGGTTATCTGGAGGGTTACCTTTTATTTGCTTGTTTCTTTCTTTCTGTCTCTCTCTTTCTCTTTCTCAACAAATGTTGCTAGACCTGCTGAGCATTTCCAGCGTTTTCAGTTTTCGTTTCAGATTTCCAATATTGGCAGAATTTTGCTTCATTTCCTTTGTTCAGTAACACATATTTATCAAGTGAAACATAGTAATATTCATCAATGGAACATAATTGGGTCACTTAATAATCTTCTTTCCTGTTACAAGCAAGCTTTACATTATATTCAGACCAGAAAAATGGTTCTTTCAGCTGTGTTAGCGGTTATATTTTGCATGAGTCTCCTTACGCCTCTTTATCTATATCAATACGTCCTTCTATTCCTTTCACTTTCATAATTATCTAGCTCCTCCTTAAACACCCCTCATCTACTCCTTATGGTAGCAAGTGCTATGTTCTAAACAATCTGTGGGTTAATCATAGCTTAATCAAGGTTAATGCCTATCATTTTTATAGCATCTCTGGTTCTGTTCTTCTCAGCAAGTGGGAATTATCTACATTTACCTTATCAAGCTTTTCTGTAATCTTAAATACCTCCATCAGGTTACCCCCTCCCACTCCGCAACCTTCTCTTTTCTTGAGAATGAAGCCCAATTTATTCAGCCTTTTCTGATGGACATAATGCCCCTGTTCTGGTTTCATTATGATAAATCTTGACTGCAATCTTTACATAATGTTAACATCAAATGTATTGTTACAGCTATGTAAATATATTGCTTAAATGTCACCACACTTGAGCTCATTTGTCTGTAGCATATCTTTTTACTTTTGACAAGTCCAAGATCCCAATAATATCCACATTGAAGGATAGAACTAGGGGCAGCACCTCCACTGACCACGCTGCTCACAGAGGAGGGGTACTGGAGATTGGTCGACTTATGGCAATCTTGGCTGTTAAAATTAGACAGTGGGTCATACCATTAAATGAAAGCCTCCCACATCTCCTACAGTTTTTCAAACTAGGGTGGCTCAGTGGTTAGCACTGCTGCCTCACAGCACCAGGGACCCAGGTTCAATTCCAGCCTCAGGTGACCGTCTGTGTGGAGTTTGCACATTCTCCCTGTGTCTGTGTGGGTTTTCGCTGGGTGGTCTGGTTTCCTCCCACAATCCAAAGATGTGCAGGTTAGGTGGATTGGCCAGGCTAAATTGCCCATAGTGTTCAGGGGTTTGTAGATTAGGTGGGTTACAAAGGGATGGGTGTGGGTGGGATGCTCTGAGGTTCAGTGTGGACTTCTTGGAACGAAGGGCCTGTTTCCACACTGTAGGGGTTCTAGATTCTTCACTTGGTTTTGATAACATTGAAATGCAATCATCTTTATAATGCTGGCTTTCAATTTTCTCAACTAAACATGCTTAATTTAAGCTTTTCGTCAAGGTCTTAATGGGGGTAGTGGGTGACAAGGGTTCAGAGAAGTTTTGTCCTTTGAGGATGTACCATCTGACAACCTCAGATTGTGACAATTTGGTCAAACCAAACTGATGATGTACATGTCACAATTGAGAAAAAGCAAATGGTGTTTGTGTATTTGTCTGAGAGTCTGGGAGGCAGTGGCATAATCATAGTGTCACTGAATGTGTGATCCAGAATTCTAGTGTAACATTCTGGGTATGTAGGTTCAAGTCCCATTATGACAGATGGTGATATTTGAAACCAATAACAAAGCTTGGAACAACCAGACCCCACAAACAAAGACAGCTGATTCTTTAATTGCCTCTTTAAGCTGTTGATCAAGCTGTACATTCAAAACACCGGCTGAGATACTTTTAGTTTTTGAAACTCAAGCAATTTTTCTTCAATGACCCTGTTTGGATGACCTCTGATGCAGAAGGGACATGAACCAGAGGACAAGGCCCTCAGCCAATCGTTAATAATGACATAATAATAATCAGATCAGTAGTTCTGAAGAGTTATGAAGGAGAGTCATACTGGACCCAAAACATTAACTCTGTTTCTCGTTCCACAGATGCTGCCAGACTTGCTGAATTTCTCCACTATCCTCTGCGTTTGTTTCAGATTTCCAGCATCTGCAGTATTTTGCCTTTATTCCAGTCCTTTCACTAACTGTGAACTGGCGAAATTAAGTCTAGAGCAGCTGACCTGGAAGTTGCATGGTTAACTGTATAAATAAAACTAGAGTTTTGATCAAATAGGGAGCTGAAGGTTATTCATATGACTAGGACTATGGAGCTAAGGTAACATTAAGATCAGCCAGAATCTTATTGGATGAGTAGTATCAAAGAGTTGAATGGCCTACTCCTGCTTATATTATGAACTTGATTGCTACACAAATTGCTACTTGATTGCTGACAGTCAACAAAGAGCAGGCTGACCATCCCTATTGTGCTGGAGGGGAGGAACATTGGATAAAAGCCTGTTAAATGACAAGTGTGCTGGGGCGATACTGCCCAATGGTCCTACTGTTTGTGACACATATAGTGTGGTCTCCCTAAGACTTCAAAAAGACACTATGCCATTGGAACATTGTTTAGACTCAGCAGTGCACACTGAGGTGCCAGCTTATTTGGAATGAAAGTAGATATACCAATGAGGCCAGTGCTCTGCAGGTATTCAATCCTTCAGCTTCCTTTGCCCTCACAATGGGGTATGTTGTAGTTTCTTATTTGCAAAAATTAGGGACCTACACTGCACTAGGCATCAGGTTATTAGCCTTGTATTGCACCAGAAACTCCTAGGATACAATCAGCAAAGCCCTCATGAAAGCATTTTTGAGTGTTCAGGGTGTCTAGAAGTAGACATTTTTCCTTATATGGTCAATTGGTAATTCCATGGTTTTTATTTCAGACCAAAAGCTTGGAGGCTGAAGAGTCTCAGTACTTCCTTAGTGTTTTAATATAGATTTCCTCCAATTTCCGGAGCTCCATCTGGGCATCAGGAGAGCAGAGAAAGTGAAGGCAAAATCCGTTTCCCTTCCTTGACCCAGTGAGCTGGAACTTTTTAAATCAACACAGTCACCAGAGGCTAGGTCCCACTGTTTTGCAGCAGGAATCTCCTCTGATGGTTAAAATCCACCGGGAGCCTGAAAAATGTCAATCAATGGCCTGATTATTGGAAGATTAATATTATTTAAAAATACTGCATGTGATGGAAGCCTAGCAATAAAACAGAAAAAAAAACTGAAAACACTCAGCCAATCTGGCAGCATCTGTAGAGATGGAAAAACAGAGTTAACATTTCAGGTTCTTGATATTGTTGTGATGCTGTATGTATGTGTGATCAGGCATTCTCTAATGTCCCTGTTAGAGAAGTAAGTGTTGAGATCTGTGTGATATCATGCTATGTGATATTCTTGTATATATGTATCAGCTCCACCTTGAATAACTACTGCTGTACTTTCTAATCCATCAGGAAAGTCAATTCATCATTCTGGCTGAACCCAGACTTTTCCAGTATCTGTGAACAAGTTTGTAATATATTCAGGTGTCTTGTCAATAAGTCTTCAGATATTTGTTCTCAGTAAGAACCCAATTTCATGTCGTGTCACAAGAGTTAATTAACATAGTAGTAAGATGCAAAGAACACATCATGGTAGAACTTGGGTGCTAGCTAATGTGCAAAATTGGAAGAATATTTTAAAAGATTGCTCAGTGGCTACATCTTCAACATCCTGTCTTGTTGGCTCCAAGTGACCACTAGCATCATGGCACCTATATGGCTAAATGCTGGACAAGCAAGTAACAAGCAACTATAAGTGCTCCTGTTAACTCTACAGGAAAGTTTGTGAGTATATTCTATTAAATAGGAGTGAAATCAATTAACTTCTCAGTTAATGTGCTTCGGGGGAACAGATCCACTATTTGAAAGTACTAACAGAGCAGTATCTGAATCTGTCCAGACTCAGTCACAGTAAACCAGCAGTCTTTTATTAATGGTGCAATCTAAATCTACAATAGTAGTGATCCTAAACCAGAGCATGAACAGGACAGCTAGAAGCAGTGGCTCAGTGCAACATGCACTGCTGCCTCAGAGCACCAAGGACCAGGGTTTGATTCCACCCTTGGGCAACTGTTTGTGTGGGGTTTGCACATTCTCCCCATGTCTGTGCAGGTTTCCTCTGGGTGCTCCAGTTTCCTCCCACAGTTCAAAGATGTGTTATGTGGATTGGCCATGGGAAATGCAGGGTTTCAGGAATAGGGTAGGAGGGTGGGTCTGGGTGGGATGCTCTTCAGAGGGTTGGTGTGGACTTGATGGGCCAAATAGCCTGCTTTTACACTATAGAGATTCTATAATTCTAGGAGTGTTCCTACTGCTATTTAGGGCTGTCCGCCATCAAATAATTACTCAATTCTGCTAATTTGAGGTATAAAATGTGAGGAAGACACAAGGTACCCAATTTTCCTTCCTATTTTTGGTTTGAATTGTGGCTCTATTAACTCTCAGATTGCAATCCACAGTCATCAGCAATTAATAATTCACCGCACGATATTCACTTATAATAGCCTATCTCTCAACACAATGACAAGCAAAGAAACAGAAACGGCAAGGCCGGTATAGTGCTTTTCAACGAGCAGAAATCGATACAAATATTGTAAGATGCAGCACGTTTACAATATCCAAGTCAATATGGAGAACAACATTCTCAATATGGACTGGCAAGCCAGTGGCCTCACAGCAGAACTCCAGTTGTTAGAGCAAAAGGTGACACTTCACTCACCAATTAATAGTTGACCAAGAAAAGAAAACTGTCAAACTCCTCAATGCTCTTGGAAAAGGAAGTCTGAGAAAAGTTAATTCTCCAGATTTCTCTGACAATGACAAGAAACACCCTGTAAAGATTTTAAACTTTTAGATGATCATCTTGAAGTTAGGGGAACTTCCAAATTCATAGGCTTGAACTTAAGTCCACCTGACAGTAACCAAGTGAAACAATTGATGATTTCGTTTGCAATGCCTTCAGTGACTTCAGTGAAGAAGATGTTTCTGAATTACTCAAGCTTCTACACTGATAAAGTCATTCTGAAAAACACTCTTAAAAAGAGCTAAAGGACACACTATAATGTGCTGTTAGAAGAAGGTCAAAAGTTTGTGGCCATCATTGCAAAACAGTAACATCTTCAAGGCCTTAACTCTACAATAACAATAATCAAATGTCAACATAAAACAACAAGTAGACACTATGGTGACTATGGAGTTAATACAGGTTACTCCCATTGAACCAAGAGTAACATCAGTAAAGGAAATCCCTGATGCAGTTGCAAGTACATCAGAGTAAGTTGCAAATGCAACCCGAAGAACTTCTGAATGATCAAACTACAATTGTTATTGTCCAGTTAGGTGAGCACTAGAAGAGGGATTCTTTTCAAGGTTTACAAACAAGGTTTAATGAGTTACAATGGAAAATCAAAAACATATGTGTTTGTCACATACACCAAATGCATGGAAATGCAAGTCATTGAATGTTTTCATTATCTATATTGTAACTTGCCAATGTTTTGTCATGTAGAATACAAACCCTTTATCCTTCAAAAGTAAATCAACTGAACATATCCAACTCTCAGTAAAACTAAACAGGTAAATCAACTTGGAATTCAGTTATTGTAAAAAATGTTCATTAGATTGTATTATGTCTGGAGCGTAAAAAAGAATCACTCTCTGGCATTTCACTTTGCCTATTGACATGAACCTGAGGGTTGCTATTACTGGACAAATGTTGCATGAATAATTTTACAATCATCCATTATCTCACAGGGTACCAGTGATTTCAATTTAATTGACAAGTGGGTATAGATGCTTTGAAGGGGGTTTACGAATTCCAGTGCTTTTTGGTATAAGGGATCATGATTTGAATGGAATATCTGTTGTAAAGAATTATGTGCTTAAAGGAACATAAATATACCAATTTTGTTTTATTAATCAGGGTGCTTTATCCAATGTAATGACATCTGCAATAGATACTTAGAACTTAATTTCCTAGAACTTTATCTCATCTCTGCATGGGTCCTGATCTACTCATGGTGCCTACAGGATATATTAAAAAGAAGCTATGCATTTTGCATTCAAAATCCATACTGTCTAAATTCAAACTACATATTGTGAGTTCTGAATTTGCAACCTTATCTTGTTAATTAAAAGTTTTAATTAAGCACTGACAGTCAGCGTGATGCAACTGTTACTCTGAAGCAGTAATATCTATCCACAATTAAATGTCAGGACTGCTGTGATTGAAGGAGTTGGCCAGCATCCAGGAGTATTGTGTAATTGAGTACAATATTAACATAGTGCTCTTGATCCAAATCTCTATGCACTGATGCAGCAAACTATAAACATGAGAGAATGGCAACTTGCTAAGATATTAATAATCAATAATAATGTGGAAGTGGAAAATAATAGTTTTAACAGCATTTCAATCAGCCAGAACCGAATAGGCTTCAAATCAATTTGTTGTAAATACAAAAATCATCAATTGCTAATCATTCTTCTCACATTCTCAGTCATGTTGTCACAACGTTTAGGCTTCACAGGATGCTGGTTATTAAAATAAGACTGCTGCAAACTGATCCTGATCATCTATCAAGCATTCTACAGCTGCTTAAACTGGGAGAAAATGCAGTATCTTATTTTTCTTACACTTTACTTTTCTTTTCCTCTGTTTTATTAACTGGACTTTCTTTTCTGCTCTGTTGTGTTTATATTCTGACAAGATAATATTGTAAATCGTAAAAAGTTTTAAGGCTTCTATCCTGTCCTGCTCTGTGTCAGCCAAAGGCCACCTTTAGGATTTAAAATCCATTAGCTCAAAATTCATGCAATCTGAAAGGCTCCCGTTTATGGAGTACTATTTCTATGTAGATTTAAAGTATATGGTGTTAAACTGTTCTTGGCTAAATCAACTAATATTCATTGTGGGTTTTTAATGGTAGGAAGAATCCATAGGAACTTCATTTTAATATTGAGTAATTGTGTTTTCTATACCCCATCCATATAGATTTAAAACATTTTCTCTCTGTCGAGAGCATGTTGACAGCCGGTATTTCAGGCTGGGTTCAGGCCTGAAACACACTGTGAGCAGTCACAGACTCAGTCACAAAGTAGTACCTGCATTATAACAGTGTGTGCAACATTCTTTTCACTTGCACAGTTGTTAATTGTTTATACAGCAGGGAGAGAAATCTGTAGCAACATTATAAGTTAGCTTTAACATTGCCATGCAAGTCCCACAACCAGGTGTAGCTGGGAAATGTTTCAGCAAATTGTCAGATTGAAATGTGTTTTTTCCCCCTGTGAAGCCTTTTAGGTGCAAATTCCTTTAGAGAGGTGACCCATTTTCTTGTTTTTGTCCTTTCTAGGTGTGCATTGTGCAAAAGAGAGACACCGAGAAAATGTATGCTATGAAGTACATGAATAAGCAACAATGCATCGAGAGAGATGAGGTTCGAAATGTGTTCAGGGAACTGGAGATCCTGCAGGAAATTGAACATGTTTTCTTAGTAAACCTCTGGTAACTATCTCATGTTTTATTGAACATACATTGTGGTCTTGCTATCTTCATTCAATGTTTACATCCTTATTTCCATGTAAGAACACTGCCCTAGGTTGTGAGATACTAATTTTATTCCATGCCTAGTAATGTGATCAAAGGAATCTGTGAGGTAGCCACTGTTCAGACTTTTGGACCAGTCAACCAAACCGGAACTGGGCCATTTTGTTCAATCTGTGATCCAAAGGAACTTTGCCTTCCAAGTCTGGAACATGAAGGATAGAATAACTTGTGATGTGGTAATTGAACTAATTTCAGTCTGTGAATTAAATTTTCTTTTGTGGGCTGAACAGATCTAAAAATCTACCAGCTGTTAAGAAAAACTGATTTATTTCTGCTGGTTTATATTTCCACCAGCACTAGTTTTACTGAATTGCCATCGGCCTCCCTCTATAAACAGTGGAAATCTAGCTTCATCACTTCCCACACACGTCTGCCACACTATTTCTCTTCAAGCATTTCCATCAACATCTTGGTACTTATCCAATGCTCAGTTACAATTTCTGACAGTCTATCTCCTGGCTTGTCTTTGTCTATTGAATTCCAGCATAAATGAAGGGAAACATTATCTAGAGAGCTGAGGAAAACTGAAATATAATTTGTAAATTTAAAAAAGTTCCTAACAGCTAAGTCCCTTGGGACCATTGTTTCTATTATTTAGTGCTTCTATGTTTGACAAACTTTTACTCCCCATAGTTCATTCTACATTTCTAAAAATTTCCAGAAAGAAAAGATTTAACTGCTAGCTTCTCTAAACAGACATAATTCAACAGAAAGTGGGTGTTTAATGGCAGCTTCATACAAATGAGAAGACTTCATCTTTGACTATTCTTAGTATGCACACAAAATGATAATATTAATTAAGACAAGTAACAATAGAAATAACTTGCTTTTAAATAACACCCTTATCATAGCAAAGCATTCTGGGGCATTTTCATTAAGAAACACATCAAAGCAAAGAATATGATATTAGGACAAGTCACCTAAAGATCTTTTTAATCAATTTGTTCAGATATGTAATGACACACTTCTGAAGCAGGTGGGACTTGAACATAGGTGTCCTGACCCATATGCATATCACTTAAATACTTGGTCTAATTATATATTTCAAGGAGCAGTTTAATGGAGCAGAGGGAGGTTGAGAACTTTAGGGAGGTCTTTTTAAAGCTTATGGCTACTCAGTGGCCAATGGTAGGACAAATAAACAGTGTCACACTAGAGGTCAAAGTTGGAAGAACTGAGTTCTTGAAGCGATTACCAAAATGGGCCGTGGCATGGCCATGGAAGGATTTGAACACAAGGAGCAGAATTTTATGCCGGAACAGGGCTTCTCACGTATCACGTAGAAACCCCTTCATTGCATCCTTTAGGAAAGGCCTGCCATATGGAATGTCAGTTAGATGCTTCATGATGAGCCTTCTTCAGGATCAGATACCGAAGGTAGAAATCAGACCACCTACAGCTGCCAGCCAAACAGGCTGGCAACATCCCATTGTAGTAGCAACCTTTGTGGGACAGTTGCAGCTGCTGACAATGTGTACACCATTTGCCCATGATCACAAAGGAACGCAGACCACAGGCGACTAAGGCTGAGTTAGGGGCCTCAGTTGGGGCTTCGCAGAAGGTAGTAATCGTAGGCCTGGGCAGGGTCATCACAGCAGTGTTGGGTCACTCAATCAGACACTGAGTCTCTCACAAGAATGATTGTCTACAAGCCTTCCTGCTCCAGATTTAATTGGTGCAGATATAGTGTTCCTACACATCACCTAATTAAGTGCACACCACAACTGCCCTCATTTCCAATGTTATCTTTGGAAGAAGGCGTTAAATTTTGCCTGAAATGTGAATTCTAGAGTGGAGTGGACTGAGAGCCAATTTAAGTCTGTGCCAACCGGGTTGATAGATGACTGGCTCATTGTGTTGTCTAGGATAGATTGTGTTGTCTAGGATAGACACGGTAGTGTTTTGAATGAGCTGAAGGTTTTGGAAAGTGGAAGTTGGGAAGCTGGCTTCTGGTAACATAGTTTAGGATTAATTTAACAAATGTTTGAATAAGGATTTCAGCAACAAACCGAGGTTATCGGTTGGAGACAGGCAAAGTTAGAAGTGGGTTTTAACTGGGAATGTAGTAGAATGGTTGTGTCACTGAACAACAACACTGAACAATTCCTACCATGATTACTAGAGAATTTCAATTTAGTTAATCAAATGAACCTGATCTAAAAAAAGCTTATATCAGTAATGGTAATGTTGAAAGTGCTGGATTGTTGTAAACCCCATCTGAGTCAAGTGTCCCTTGAGGTTAGAAGACTGCTGTCCTAACCCAGTCTGATAAATGGTAATGTTTTGGGTTCAGTGAATATTCCTCAGAATAGGGTTCTAAGGATGGGTCACTGAACCCAAAACATTAACTCTGATTTCTCTCCACAGATGCTGCCAGACCTGCTGAGCCTTTCCAGCAATTTCTGTTTTTGTTTCTGATTTCCAGCATCGGCACCTGCGATAGGGTTAGGGTTAGGGTTATGAAATCTTACAGTTTTCGTTTGATAAACGGTAATGCCAGGATGTTGGTAGTATGGACTTCTATTTCTAAGCAATGGCAGGAGGCAAGGAAACATTGCAGTCAAGTCCAATCGTATATATGTCTAAACACCTGGGGCATAGTGCTGTGTAATGTGGTGACTTTATCCAGCAGACTAGTGAACGAGCGCTTATTCGACAACAGTTGCTACATAAGTCACTATAAAACCGAAACTGGAAATTATGTTCTTATGGATTAGTCAGTTTGAATACTGAGATCACAATTTAAGATGACAAAAAAACAGAACGAAGGTAAGCAAATATTTATTTCACATCATCCAGAAACAATATTACATAGATAGACTTTTAAATATTTGAATGTGACAGATATGCTTAAAATAACCTGAAAGGAATTAAATTTGCACATTTATACACAATCAAGGTAAGTAATTAATTGATATAGTTCATCATTATTGGAGTATCATTTCAGACAATTAAAATAAAGTCATCGCACCTTTAATACAGTCATGGTAGTCTCAGCAAAAGACAGAATGCAAGACACTATCCAGCTATTAAATTACAAACCTACAATAGGAGAGAGGTTACACTATAAACTCCTGCCATTGGGTGATGACAGTAATCATTTGTAACATTGAAGTGGAAATAGAAATGGGAAGCAGATGCACTAAGGCATGAATCAAAATCGTTATTTACGTTCTGATTCAGAATAGCATAAAGCGTGCTGGAAATCTGTTCTGTTTTACAACAGAAGATGGTGGCATAGCGACAAACATTGTTGGTGAATAATCCAAAACCTCAGGTAAATGTTCTGCGGGCATGGGCTCAAATCCCACTGTACCAGATGTTGAAATTTGAATTCAATCAAAATCTGGAGTAAAAGCTAGCTTAATGGCAGCCATTGTTGTTTGTCGCAAAAACCTATTTTGTCCTTTAGGGAAGGAAATTTGCTGCCTAACTCATCAGAAATCTGCCTTATATGTATGTAACTGCACACCCACAGCAATGTGGTTGGCTCTTAAATGCCCTCTTCACACACAGAAATGCTGGCGTCATCAGTGATGCCCACAACTAATGAATGAAAAAAAAATGCATTGAAGCATCTAAGAAACACCTGTATAAAATATATAAATCTGTGTTCATCCAATTAATTGCAGCTCATTATTTATTAATTCCATCATTCCATCTTTATTCTGACAAACAATCTCTTGGAAATCCCTTATAGTATTTCTCATTATTTAACTTTATTTAAAGCACCACACCAAGAAAAAAAAACACGTGATAGGTTCTAATATTGTCCATGCAAATCATACGTCATACTATCCTGTTCAGCTAAACTGTATCAGAGATAAAAGGTACTGCAGATGCTGGAGAATCCGAGATAACAAGCATGGGGCTGGATGAACACAGCAGGTCAAGCAGCATCCTAGGAGCAGGAAAACTTGACGTTTCGGGCCTAAACCCTTCATCAGAAATCATTTCTGATGAAGGGT
>JAHRHZ010000140.1:33853481-33919244 GCA_024137785.1 Ginglymostoma cirratum | reverse complement strand
GCCCCATGTTTGTTATCTCAGCTAAACTGTATTGCCCATTTTCAAAGAACAGATGAGTTTTAAGATGGGCTGTGAGTAATGACTGTGTGTTTGAAATGAGGGAGATAGTGTTTGAGGACGGAATTTTCCAAATAGATCAGCTAAATGTCAATCTGGGGGAGTTTCATTCTTCACAGCTCATCTCATTATGAATGCATCATGTCCCTGTGGCGCTGCCTTCATAGTCACCAGCAGCCCACAGGTCACACTTTTTGGGTCACCTGTGATTACATTTATTTGACAGAGATGACCGTGATCAGTTTCTAATGACCAATGACATGGTCAAGATGGCTACTGACCAGGATTTGTAATAAATATCATTAGTCACATGCAGAATTCCAGGATGACAAATATCTTAAATCTGGACTGTACACCTGCCTGATTAATGCACTTGCCTTTGGAGGGCATCAAGTCAGTCACGGTATAGATCCCATCTTCACAGAAGAAACCACTTTCTCCGTCCATTCTGGGTGTGATAGCAGCCTCTTTTCATTTACATTGGCACTTTTGTTATTCAGACTTTAATGGAAGGAAACACAGGTCACACATGATATAGTGATTCGCAAGTTGCACCTGGTCATCTATATGACCTCCAAACCTTCATGTTCCTTTCTTCCTTGCACTTCCGGTCTATTTCATCAGCTTCTCCACGTTCCCACCCAATATTTTCATTTAAGTCTTCATCTCCCAACATTGCCCCTACCCCCTGTGCCTGTAGTTTAATTATGTCATCCATTGTGATGAACTGTCCCCCCCACTTTGAAACGAGGATGTTAGTGACCATGAATGATCCCACCACCATCCATGGTAAGCTGTGTCCTCAAAAGCAGTACCATATCCCACTCTTACATATTGAGTTGGCAACTAGGCAAAATTATTGTCTAAAATCCCAGACTGCTGCCGCGAGAATTTACTTCCTTAACTTGCCCACGATATAGTAGTTCCTGATAAATATTATTTACTTGCAGAGCACAGAGTTGTAGGACTGACTATTGTCTACCCTCTGACTGACTTGAAATGACAGCCCCTAACTGATGACTGATCAGGCCCCTGACAGTTCTGTGTGCAGAGGAAAGTTGTCCAGGATTTTTCATCTTGATGTTTTTTTTCTTTTATTCACTCACGGGATGAGGGTGTCACTGGCCAGGCAGCATTTATTATCCATCCCTAATTGCCCAGAGGGCAGTTAAGAATCAACCACGTTACTGTGGGTCTGGAGTCACATGTAGACCAGACCAGGTAAGGATGACAATTTCCTTTCCCCTAAAGGAAATTAGTGAACCAGATGGGTTTGTCTGAAAATCGACAATGGGATGTGTGGTGATCGTTAGACTGTTAATTCCAGATATTTATTGAATTCAAATTCCACCATTTGCCGTGACAGGATTCAAACCTGAGTCCACAGAATGTTAGATAAAACGTTGTGGAGCTGGATAAACACAGCAGGCTGAGCAGCATCAGAGGAGCAGGAAAGCTGACGTTTCGGGTCGAGACCCTTCTTCAGAAATGGGGGAGGGGAAGGGGATTCTGAAATAAATAGGGAGAGAGGGGTAGGCAGATAGAAGATGGATAAAGGAGAAGATAGGTTGAGAGGAGACAGACAGGTCAAAGAGGTGGGGTTAGAACCAGTGAAGGTGAATGTAGGTGGGGATTTTGGTGGGGGATAGGTCAGTCAGGGAGGACGGACAGGTCAAGGAGGCGGGATGAGGTTAGTGGGTAGGAGATGGGGGTGGGGCTTGAGGTGGGAGGAATGGTTAGGGAGGTGCGGACTAGCTGGGCTGGTTTTGGGATGTCGTCGGGGGAGGGAAGATTTTGACGCTTGTGAAGTCCACATTGATACCCTTGGGCTGCAGGGTTCCCAAGCAAAATTGAGATGCTGTTCCTGCAGCTTTCGGGTGGCATCATTGTGGCAATGCAGGAGGCCCGGGATGGACATGTCGTCCGAGGAGTCGGGGGTGTGTGGGGGGGGTGGGGGGGTGCGAGTTGAAATGGTTCGTGACTGGGAGGTGTAGTTGTTTGTTGCAAACTGAGCGTAGGTGTTCCGCAAAGCAGTCCCCAAACCTCCGCTTGGTTTCCCTGATGTAGAGGAGGCCACAACAGGAACAGTGGATACAATATACCACATTAGCAGATGTGCAGGTGAACATCTGTTTGAAGTGGAAGGTCTTCTTGGGGCCTGGGATGGAGGTGAGGGGGGAAGTGTAGGGGCAGGTGTAGCACTTGCTTCGGTTGCAGGGAAAAGTGCCAGGGGTGGTAGGGCTGGAAGGGAGTGTGGAGCGGACAAGGGAGTCACGGAGAGAGTGGTCCCTCCGGAAAGCGGATAAGGGTGGGGAGAGAAAAATGTCTTTAGTAGTGGGGTCAGATTGCAGATGGCGGAAATGTCGCAGGATGATGTGTTGGATTCGGAGGTTGGTGGGGTGGTACATGAGGACGAAAGGAGTTCTGTTTTGGTTATTATTGCGGGTAGGGGGTGTGGGGGATGAGTTGCGGGAAATGCGGGAGACACAGTCAAGGACATTTTCGATCACTGTGGAGGGGAAGTTGTGGTCCTTGAAAAACGAGGACATCTGGGGTGTTTGGGAGTGGAATGCCTCATCTTGGGAGCAGATGCGGCGGAGGCGAAGGAATTGGGAATAGGGGATGGCATTCTTGCAGGAAGGTGGGTGGGACAAGGTGTATTCTAGCTAGTTGTGGGAGTCGGTAGGCTTAAAATGGATATTGGTTTCCAGGTGGATGCCAGAGATGGAGACAGAGAGGTCCAGGAAGGAGAGAGAGGTATTACAGATGGTCCAGGTAAACTTAAGGTTGGGGTGGAAGGTGTTGGTGAAGTGGATGAACTGTTCGAGCTCCTCATGGGAGCACGAGGCAGCGCCGAAACAGTCATCAATGTAACAGAGGAAGAGATGGGGGATAGGACCAGTGTAGCTTTGGAAGAGGGATTGTTCCACGTATCCTACAAAGAGGCAGGCATAGCTTAGGCCCATGCGGATACCCATGGACGCCCCCTTTGTCTGTAGGAAGTGGGAGGAGTTGAAAGAAAATTGTTGAGGATGCGGACGAGTTCGGCTAAGCAGATGAGGATGTCAGTGGAGGGAGACTGGTCGGGCCTGCGGGACAGGAAGAAGCGGAGGGCCGTTAGGCCATCTGCATGGGGAATGCAGATGTATAGGGACTGGACGTCCATGGTAAAAATGAGATGTTGAGGACCGGGGAATTGGAAGTTCTGGAGGAGGTGAAGAGCGTGGGTGGTGTCACGGACGTAGGTAGGGAGTTCCTGGACCAAGGGGGAGAAAATGGAGTCCAGATAGGTGGAAATAAGTTCAGTGGGGCAGGAGCAGGTGGAGACAATGGGTCGACCAGGGCAGTCAGGTTTGTACCTCCTCTCCCCAGAATGTTATCTGGGCCTCTGGGCTAACAGTCCAGCGATAATACCACTGGGCCATTGCCTGCCCTATTGATATCAGAGTTTCATAAAAAAGCATATGAGGATGTCCAGGGAGGTTAGGATCATGCTCAATTTTGATGCCTACTACAGTCAATAGCCTGTCGATATTAAATAAAAACCAAAAGAGCTGCAGATACTGTAAATCAAAAACAAAAGCAAAAGTTGTGTTTTGTTCTGAGGAAGGGTCACCGGACCCGAAACGTTAACTCTGTCTTCTCCTTCACAGATGCTGCTAGACCTGCTGAGCTTTTCCAGCAACTTTGTTTTTGAGCCTGTCAATATTTACTGTCAAGACTCACATTTGAATATTGACCACATGAAGAAGTATGAGAAGAATGTGAGAATACTGATGACTGGGGAGGAAGTTGGGAGAAAATTAAAAATCAATAGAAAGATTGTTGGAAACTATGCATGACAGTGATTGGTTGAGAAGCCCTGCCTCTGTCCAACCTCCTCCCTGTTGAGTATTTTGCTGCTTAACTACAAATACCCAGTTGAGGCTTTCTCATTATTCACTGTATGCTGGTTCTGTTCCAGAGCACAGTTTCGTTCGGAAGTCACTGACTCTTCAATAAATAGACCACCAACTACTTTTAATTATAAATGTGCACATTCATAGGGGTTTATTGCACACAAGGAGGCCATTTGACCATTGGCAGCTCTATCAACATTAGCTGGAGCAATCTAATCCTATTAAGCTAATTTAAATTGACTGAAATGCAAAAACAAATAATTAGCAAATCCCAATACAGTCATTCTTCCGTATCCACAAGGGTTCTGTTCCTTAGAACCCTGCAAATAATGAAATTTGTGAGTCCGGAGCTTGTTTAAAAATAAGCTGAAAATTACGGATATGTAAGTTTGGCCCATGGATGTTGAATTTTGTTGTTACTTATTTTTTGGCACAGATAGGCAAATTCACAATTTGTGATTTCAAGGATACAGAGGATTTACTGGATCTCTTTGGGTAAGCAGAGGGAATACTTTTGTTTGCAATTAAACCTGACAGTTAGTCATTTGCCGCAAAATGTGATCAGAGGAGAACCATGCCTCATTGCGTACAGCATGATTTGATCTCCATTCAAGAGTGTGTATGTTAATTCCTGACTGGGTAGTGATAGTTGAATGCAAACTCAGAATGGCCAGTTCAAGCAGGGATCAGCGTGCAGCAAATGCTCCTGGAAATACATGCGTGAATGTCAGATGAGAAAAGGATTTGAGTCAGTCATGAAGGCTCAAGACTCAAATAACCTGCAATGTTCTTTAGCTAGAAATACACACGTAAGTAAGTTTTAACTTGAATGCTTGGAATACAGAGTTTCTCTCAGAGAGATTTTGTGCCCTAAGAAGTTTTATGTGAAACATTTGTTGTAATACTCTGTAGAGAGTTCAGAGATACCGTTTTAGTGTGGGACGTTTCAAGAGGACATCCAAAGAGGACAGTTTCAGTTGGAATTCAACAAGGAGTATTAATAAATACTTGTGATGTAAAGGGAATAGTATATATCAAAGATGATACACAGTAAAGTGCCATTATGGGTAGGAGGTCCTGACAGGCAGGCAAATGCAATTAACGGCGGAGCAAAAAATCATTGAAGAATATGACAGCAATAAAATCAGTGTTGAAAGACCATCAGCAAAAATTCTGCACAGTCGTATGTAAAGACCCTACCATTTTGTTTTTGAAAATTTGTTTGTGGTCTAAAATGAGTATTGGATTTTTTTAAAATAATAAACAAGGACTGTGGAAAGAATTACTGTACATTTTAAACCTGACACTCATTGTAAGTACTGTTTACACTGCTGATTTTTCAAGCAGTGGGGAGGTTTCAGTAGGGTATCCTGGAGTCGGGTTGTGAGTACAGATGGGGATTTGGTCAGCCACAGTAGCTGATTGGTCTGGAGAATGGTGACCAGACAAAGGCCTTCCGCCTGCCAACAACTATATGCTTGGTTCCTAGTTAGCTGAACAGCTTGTGGGTGTGAATGTTTGGGTTAGAAGCCATTGACCTTTGGAAAGGAAGGTGCTGTCCTTCTTCCTGCGCTAAAAAAAGTCACCTCAAGCCTGAAAAATGCCAGGAGTTGTAAGCTGTGACTTTTAACCAATAAGTCAGAGACTTTATAAGTCGTTAATCAGTTGCTCTGTGCCTCTTGCCAGTATGTTAAAGTACTATGAGAGGAAAGATCAAGGATCTGCAAGTCCTGACAAGCCAAATGGACCATCTCAGCAAACTCAGTGGACTAGAATCATTGAACTGCCTTTCTAGTCTTTCCCTCTGCATAAAGCACTCATTTTTTCTGTGTCTGTCTGTGCGTTTCTATGTGTATTAGGGGAGTTAAAAAAAGGTTATATGTAACTGCCAATACGTCACAATTGCTTATAACTAGAATCTATCTGTTTGTAATAAACTGTAATTCTTGAGAAGTGCAGGGACATGGTCCTTTCTTTTTGTAAACCTGAGTCTAAAATACAGGTAAATTGAGGTATTTTGGAAGCTTTTATAAAACCTTTAACTTTTCTGATGGCTCCAGGAATTAGCATGCTACGCCAGTGATACGTAACATGTATTTTTCAGAACAAATTCATTTATATCTTTTGCCTTCTCCCAGGATGATGTAGTTACAATAAATCCAGTAACCTTCAAGGTTGCCAAGATACTTCAATATTTTTGCAAAGAGTGCAAGTTGCTACAATTTACATTGGAGACCCTGAATCAGGGAATACAGATGATTGAGATTCAGTTAGAAATCAGAAAAGAAGCAGTTTTTTTAAAGTAGAATAATGAAAGAGACATTACATCTGAAACTTTGTTTTATTCACTCACAGGACGTGGGAGTCACCGGCTAGGCCAGCACTTATTGCCTGTCCCTAGTTGCCCTTGAGAGAGTGGTGGTGAGCTGCCTTCTTGAACTGCTGCTTTCTGTAGGTTGACCCAGAATGCATTTAGGAAGAGAATTCCTGGATTTTGGCAGTGAAGAAATGGTGATAAATCCAAGTCATGATAGTGAGTGTCTTGGAGGGGAATTTGCAGGTGATGGTGTTCCCATGTATCTGCTGTCTTTGTCCTTCTAGATGGAAGTGGCTGTGGTTCTGGAAAGTGCTGCCCAAATGACCTTGATGAATTTCTGCAGTGCATCTTGTATAAAATACGTACTACTGCTACTGACCATTTGTGGTGGAGGGAGTGGATGCTTGTGGATGTGATGCCAATCAAATGGGCTACTTTGTCCAGGATGGCATCAAGCTTCTTGAGTGTTGTTAGAGCTGCACCCGTCCAGGCAAGTGTAGAAGATTCCATCATTCTCCTGACTAGTGCCTTGAAGATAATGGACAGGGTTTGGAGAGTGAGGAGGTGAGTTATTTGCTGCAGTATTCCTAGCCTCTGACCTGCTGTTGTAGCACTGTATTTACATGGCAAGTCCAGTTGAGTTTCTGATCAATGGTAACCCCAAGGATGTTGATAGTGGAGGATTCAGGGATGGTAACACCACTGAATGTCAAGCAGTGGTGGTTAGATTGTCTCTTATTGGAAATGGTCATTGCCTGGCATTTCTGTGGTACTCTTATAATTTGCTACTTGTCAGCCCATGCCTGATTAGTGTCCATTGTTGTATTTGATGCTTCAGTATCTGGGGAGTTGGGAATGGTGCTGAACATCATGCAATCATCAGGGAACATCCCACTCCTGATCTTATGATGGAGGGAAAGTCATTGGTGAACCTGATGATGATACTTAGACCTTGGACACTACCCTGCAGAGGTGTCATAGAGCTGAGATGATTGATCTCCAACAACTGCAACCATCTTCGTATGTGCCAACAATGTCTCCAACCAGCAGACGGTTTTTGCCCGATGCCCATTGATTTCGGTTTTGCTAGGGCTTGTTGATGCGGTACTGGGCTGAATGCAGCCTTGATGTCAAAGGCTGTCACTCTCACCTCAATTCAACTCTTTTGTCCATGTTTGAACCAAGGCTGCAATGAGGTCAGGAGCTGAGTGGCCCTGGAAGAACCCAAACTGGGTGTCGCTGAGCAGTTCATTGCTGAGTAAATACTGCTGATGTCACCTTTGATGACACTTTCTATCACTTTACTGATGATCGAGAGTAGACTGAAGGGGTAGTAATTGGCCGGACTGGATTTGTCCTGCTTTTTACGGATAGGTCTTACCTGGGCAGTTTTCCACATTATCAGGTAGACATCAATGTTTTAACTGTACTGGAACAGTTTGACTGTGGGAGCAGCAAGTTCTGGAGCACAAATCTTCAGTACTATTGCTGAATTTTGTCAGGGCCCGTAACCTTTGCAGCATCCAGTGCCTTCAGCTGTTTCTTGATATCACATGAAGTTAATTGAATTGGTTGAAGTCTTGTATCTGTAATGCTGGGGATCACTGCTGTAGGCCCAAGATGGATCATCTACTCGGCACTTCTGGCAGAAGATTGCTGCAAGTGCTTCAGCCTTATCTTTTGCACTGATGTGCTGGGTTCTTCCATCATTGAGGATGGGGACATTTGTGGAGTCTCCTCCTCCAGTGAGTTGCTTATTTCACCATGACCATTCGTGGCTGGATGTGTCATAACTGCAGAACTTAGATCTGTTCTTTGATTTTGAGATCACTTAGCTCTATTAATCACTTGCTGCTTATGCAGTTTGGTGCTGATCCTAGCATGCCCTCTTGCAATTGCTGTTGGACCAGGGTTGGTCCTCTGGCTTGATGGTAATGCTTGAGTGGGAGATATGCCAGGCCATGAGGTTACAAATTGTGCTGGAATACAACTCTGCTGGTTTTGACCCACAATGACTCATGGCTGCCCAATCTTGAGTTGCTAGATCTGTTTGAAGTCTGTCCCATTCAGCACAGTGTTGGAGGATATTTTAAATGTGAAGATTGGATCTCATCCCTACAAGGACTGTGTGGTGGTCACTCTTACCAATACTGTCATGGTCAGATATACCTGCATCTGGCAGATTGGTAACAATTAAGTTAAGTATGCTTTTCCTCTCGTTGGCTCCTTCACCACACGCTGCAGACCAGGTCTAGCAACTATGTCCTTTAGAACCTGACCAGATCAATCAGTAGTGCTACTGCCAAACCACTCTTGGGGGGTGGACATTGAAATCCCCCACCCATAATGCATTTTGCATCCTTGCCACCTTCAGTGCTTCCTCCAAGTATTGATCAATGTGGAGGAGTACTGATTCATCAGCTGAGGGAGGATGGTACGTTATAATCAGCAGGAGGTTTCCTTGCCCATGTTTAACCTGAAGCTATGATACTTCCTGGCATCCATAGTCACTCCAAAGGCAATTCCCTCCCGGCTGTATACTACTATGCCACCATCTCTGCTGGGCCTGCCCTGCCAATGGGGCAGGATATACCCAGGGATGGTGATTGTGGTATCTGGAACTTTATCTATTAGGTATGATTCCATGAGTATGACTGTGTCAGGCTATTGCTTGACTAGTCTGTGAGACAGCTCTCCCAGTTTTGGCACTAGCCCCCAAATGTTGGTAAGGAGGACTTTGCAGGGTTGACAGGGCTGCTTTTGTTGTTATATTTTCTGGTGGCTGGGTTGATGCCTGGTAGTCCATCCAGTTTCATTTCTTTGTTGAGATGTTGTAGTGATTGATACAACTGAGTAGCTTCCAAAACCATTTTAGAGAGCAGTTAGGAGTATGGAGTTACATATAGGCCAGACCAGGTGAGGATGGCAGATTTCCTACCCTGAAGGACATTATTGAAACAGATGAACTTTTCTGTCAATCAGCATTGGTTTCATGGTCATCAGTAGATTCTTAATTCAATATCTTATGTTGAATTCAAACTCCACCGTCTGATTCAAACCTGGTCCCCAGAACATTTGCTGAGTTTCTCGATCATACCACTAGCAATAATGCCACTAAGCCATTGCCTCCCCTAACTCTTATGGAAGTACGACAACTTTACAGGGGCCATTAAAAAAAGCACTTTTTCTTAATTAATTGAAAACCAAAGATAATACCCCCACTGCTAAGCTCGTGTAAATTTGACATTAAAAAAATGGGAGAAGTTTTGGGCAAAGGTTTGCTTATGGTTTGGATAAGCCTATTCATCAGAATTAAATTGCCATTACTTGTTCATTTGCTGCTTCAGCAGACATTTTCAACATTTGCTGTTTTTACAACCGTTTATAAAACCACACAAAACAAATCAAATGGATGTAAAAAAAGCTAAGGACCTTAAACTATAATATAAGGAAAATCTGTGAATGAAGAATGAGCTAAAATATTCTACGTATTAGGAAACTGTATTCAGTTAACAGATGACCCCAAAACATTAATTAATAGCGTGTATTCTTGGATGAAACCACAGTTATAAAAATGTTCTGTTCTGTTTCTGTCTATATCATGATTAAGTAGCTAATGGAAAGATGATTACAGCCGGTCATGTCTGACGATTTTAATTACTTCCAATAATGCATTGCAACTGTTTCTGTGTCATAACTTTCAAGGTTCTGAAAATTGTAAATATAGCTGGTAATATGCAACACTTAAAGTTAACCATCAGATTTCTTACATCATACAGCCTCACAATGGTAATTCTTCGGGAATGTGTAATCTAGATCTCCAAGCCATTGGGACAAAAGTTCATATCCTGCCACAGCAATCTGTGAAATTTAAATTCAATGAATTAATAATCTGGAATTAAATGTAAGTGTTATTAAGGCTTCGTAGTTAATAATTTTTGTGAGGTTGCTTCTGAAGAATTGAAGATAAGTGGATTTTCTAAAAATACATCAATGAGAAGACATTGAAACATTTTTAATAAGGCATTTCTTGGTAGTCACATGCCTGTGATAATTTTGTTTACTGGAGAGCACCTGCCTGGATTTATAGCAGGAACAAAGAGAAAAGTTGCTGGACAAGCTCAGCAGGTCTGGCGGCACCTGTGAAGAGAAAATCAGAGTTAACCTTTTGGGTCCGGTGACCCTTCCTCAGAACTTATAGCTGTCAGCTTCTAGTTTCCGCCTTAGATATAGTTTGGATTGTCTGGGGAGAAATCTCTGGAAGAAATAAGCTTCACAGCACTGTCCTCCTGAAATAGACCTTGTTGTGGGTCCTGTCCGGTAGTGGATCTGTTCTAGCTACTTTCACATGAGAAAGCCCTGAAAGTATTCATCGAAATTCCACGGAAAACTGCATCTGTAAATGAGCCCAGACTCAATTGCACGTCCCTGAACATCAGACAACAAATGTCCGAGCGACTCCATCTGTATCTTTTGTTTTATCTTCAAGCACTAAAATTTATTGGCCAAAAGTAGTTTTAATCTCTGCAAAGGAATGTTTCTCACCTTTACTCTATGTCTATGTGTCTGTGAGTATGTCTGTGTATGTGTCTGTGTAGAGGTGTGTGTGTGTGCGCACACACACGCATGTGGAGGAACTTTCATATTTTAAACTGTGTATTAACCAGCTTTGCATCTTCTCGGAATAAGTTTTGTTTTACAGTAAATCAGTAATTTTATGTTTATTAAAGAAACTTAGTTAATGGATTTTTTTGTAATTCTGAATCTTAAGACAGGGAAAGCTTACAATTGGTCATATCAGGTCCCAGGTAAAACAGTTACATTTATTTTGTGATTTTGTGACCTATAGAGTAGTGTGACTTTAGAGCAGTGCCCTCTTATATTGTTCTTAGTGATGATGACTATGAAATGCTACTGACCAAAGTGCCTGAATTCTGAAAGGGCATATCTTCTGGACTGTCCGTCCAATTGGTGGTAAGGGAGCCGACTTGAGGGAGAAGTCCACTTAATCTCATCCTCACCAATCTAACTTTCACAGACTTATCTGTTCCGTAACAATGTTGTAACCATGGCACATTCTCATGGAGACAAAATCCCATCTCCTTCACACTGAAGATATTGTCCATCAACTCGTTGATTTTGTTGCAGTTACAGCAAAATTGTACCATGGCCCTGAGGATAAGATCATGAAGAAAGATTGCTTGGATTCTGAAAGCAATTGATAGGATTATCCAAGAAAAAATCCTTTTCCACTCATGAATGACTCTAGCACAAGGGGACATAATATCAAAATCAGGCTGCAGCCGTTCAGGAGACAAGGTAGAAAACAATGCTTTTATGCATACATTGATAAAAAAGTGAAACCCACACATAATGCAGAAAATGCAAGCTTAATTAATAATGTTAAGTATGAGGTTGATAAATTTACTTGCAAATTATATGAAGGGGTATGAGTGAAAGTGGAAAAAGTTACGATTTATATCAAGCAAGATATTATTAAATAGTGGAACAAACTCTCGGAGTTGAATGGCTTCCTGTTCCAATGCAGGCATTAACGAAATACTTAATGAGCAGCAATATGTTTGAAAATGATTGCAGAATAATTGCATATGACGTGATATTGATGTTACGTCTTCTTCATGTGGAGTAATAAGGTTTGGTGATTTGGCTTCACAATTATAATTGTGTACAACGTGACAGAGCTGACAGTACATAATGTAGTCATAGTCAATACACATTTAACTGGTGGAAAGGCTCAGGGTGCAGGAAGGTGGGCAGTCACACCCAGGGGAGACATTGACGTTTTTGGTCTCATTGTTGTGCATTCCAAGTAACTCACTTCAATGCTATAACTGTATTAACTTTATGCTTATTCTCTTTGTTTTCATGCTATTTGGAGCATGACATTATGGTTATCTGAGCGATTGATCTTGCAAAACCTTTTCACCCCAAACGTGTTCCACATTTTAATTTTGTTAAAGCATTAAACAAATTTACACATGAGAGTTATTTTTACTTCTCTGTTAGTAATAAATTTACCAAACCTCTGAAAGCTAATTTTAACACCAAGCCCAAACCCCATGAATGAACATAAGAAACAAAGAATGTTTTGTATTAATCCCAGTGCTTTAGTCTCTTCATTCCTAAGTGGCTGTACTAAAGCTTCTGGTGGTAGTTTGTGTAGCTGCATTATTCATGACCTGTTCTTTCTTCATGTTGAAATCAAGGCATGATTTTTGTTTCCTTACTGTCTTAGGTCAAATTGATCCTAATTTCCTAACTTTGGCACCTGACATTTTGCTCTCACTTACAAGCAACAGATGATAAAAGATGACCAAACAGGCGACTTAAATGGAGCTTTCATTACTCCTGGATAAAACTCGTTGGAGCTTTTGGATTCTTTTGTCTTGCGGTGGGCTCTCTTGTGATGCAGAGGTAGTGTCCCTACCCCTAAACTGAGCGACCCTGGTTCAAATCTCAGCTGCTCCAATGGTGTGTAATAACATCTCTGAACAGGATGAATAAAATAATTTATTTTGAATTAAAAAAACTTTTCTCTTGCATTCACTCATGGGTGAGCTGTCTTTGAAGTCACTGAATGCAATTTTATTCACGGTTTTATAATCTGGACTGTGAAAAGATTTATAGATTTTTTTACGTGCTTCTAGAAATCTCAGGCAGGGGAGATGAAAGTGAAAGTGAAGGAATGAAAATCTGGAAGAGAAGTAAATTACAAGGTGTATGTTCAGGCATGTTTTTTAATTGCAAAAATATGGCGTATTCATAGAAAATTATCTTTATTTGCAGATTCTAAAGCAGTTCTGTGATTCATTTTGGAAGGTCGATTTTGAATGCAGAATACAGGGTTAATGGCAGAATTCTTGGCAGTGTGGAGGAACAGAGGGATCTTGGGGTCCACGTCCATAGATCCCTCAAAGTCACTACCCAGGTTGATAGGGTTGTAAAGAAGATGTACAGTGTGTTGGCTTTCATTGGCAGGGGAATTGAGTTTAAGAGCTGTGAGGTTATGCTGCAGGTCTATAAAACTCTGGTTAGACTACACTTGGAATGTTGTGTTCAGTTCTGGTCACTTCATTACAGGAAAGATATGGAAGCTTTAGAGAGGGTGCAGAGAAGATTTACCAGGATGCTGCCTGGACTGGAGGGCAGGTCTTATGAGGAAAGGTTGAGGGAGCGAAGAAGGATGAGAGGTGACTTGATAGAGGTGTACAAGATAATGACAGGAATAGATAGAGTGGATAGTCAGAGACTTTTTCCCCGGGCGGAAATGACTATTACGAGGGGGCATAATTTTAAGGTGATTGGAGGAAGGCAAGGGGAGATGTCAGAGGTAAGTTCTTTACACAGAGAGTGGTGGGCATGTGGAATGCGAAGCCGGCAGTGGTAGTGGAGTCAGATACTTTAGAGACTTCTGAGCGACTCTTGGATAGGCACATGGAGGATAGTAAAATGTAGGGTATGCAGGGTAGATTGATCTTAGTAGGATAATAGGTCATGGGCCGAAGGGCCTGTACTGTGCTGTACTGTTCTATGTTCTATAAGGAAAAACATAAACATTGGAGTTTGACATTCCCAGCAGTTGCAACCAAAGATAGTTTTTACTCATGCTGGATGCTATTAACATACATTTTGAGGTGCCAAGAGCATCTGATAATGAATGAACCCTCATTATACTTTGGCAGAAAGACCTTAGGCAATGGTCTTTCGCCACTGCACCATGATGGCAGCTGTCCCAAGCCTTAATGAATACCTCAGAACATAATCCTGGAAATTAGATTGTGTCAGTCGCAACACACAGGGTCAGCTCTTAACACTGGAAGACGAACAAATTTCGGGCAGACCAAAGAGTGTTTTTCACTGATTTGATGGTCCTCTAGGCTTGGTTGATGTTGTCTCAGTATGCGACCCAGGGAACAACCTGTAAAGCACAGAGTCTTGCATCACGGAGCTGCTTGGGACGAACTCTGCCAAAAACCACTGTGTTTCTCTCCAGGTTTCCTTTGCAAAGGCACATTCCAGAATGAAATGTGTGACAGGCTCATCCCCTCGCAGCCGCTTCAAGGCAGTGTGCAGTAGCACCCAGCAAACAGGCACACACGAAGGATCTGATGGGCAGTGAGCTACTTCTTGGTGCTTGTTGGAAAACTCTGGCAATGAGTCATTGTGTCAAATGACTTTTAACAATTTGCTCACGGAACCAGCCCCTCCAACCCATCAAGATCAAATCTCTCCTTCACCTGCAGGGTCTCTAGGACAGCACATGCTGAGCACTGCCTGATGGACTTGTGGTCAAAGGTGTTTTTCTTTTCCACGAGGGATAGGTGAATACAGAACAGTCCAACTACATGGAGCATTCCACAGCAATGAGGCCAGGCCCATCCTTTGTAACACTAGGGATAGGATAGAACCTCAGTATGTACTAAGTGTTTGCATACTAAGTGATAGGAAACAAAGAGTAATGGATAATGGATACATTTCAAGCTGGAGAAAGATTTTTAGTGGAGTTTCCCAGGTGTTCATTTTTCCTGACATATATTAATGATCTTGTTCTTGGCACGCAGAGTACAATTTTCAACTCTACAGATGGCTCAAAACTTGGAAGCATTGTGAACTGTGAGGATAGTGTAAAATTACAAATAGTTAGTTGAAGTTGATAGATGGCAGGTGAAGTTCAATGCAGAGAAGTATGAGATGATACATTTTGATAAAGAAGAAATACAGTCTAAAGTAAAGAGTGACTCTAAAAGGCATGGAGGAGCGGGGAGACCTTGAGTATATATGCATAATTCACTAAAATTGGCAGGGCAAGCACTGACTTTAACTAATAAAGCTCACAGTATCCTAGACTTTATTAACAAGGGCGTAGATTACAGGAGTAAGGAGATTATGCAGAATTTATATGAAACAATTGTTAGACCTCAGCTGGAGTATTGTGTATAGTTCTGAGTGCCACACTTAAGAAAGGCTGTGAATGAACATAGAAAATAGAACAATGCAGCACAGTAAAGGCACTTCGGTCCACGATGTTGTGCCGACCTATTATCCTACTAAGGTCAATCTACCCTGCATACCCTACATTTTATTATCCTCCATGTGCCTATCCAAGAGTCGCTTAAAAGTCTGTAAAGTATCTGACTCCACTACCACTGCCGGCAGCGCATTCCACGCACCCACCACTCTCTGTGTAAAGAACCTACCTCTGACATCTCCCCTATACCATATCTGCCCTGGGAAAAAGTCTTTGACTATCCACTCTATCTATGCCTGTCATCATCTTGTACACCTCTATCAAATCACCTCTCATCCTTCTTCGCTCCAATGAAAAAAGCCCTAGCTCCCTCAACCTTTCCTCATAAGACCTGCGCTCCAGTCCAGGCAGCACCCTGTAAATCTCCTCTGCACCCTCTCTAAAGCTTCCACATCTTTCCTGTAATGAGGTGACCAGAACTGAACACAATATTCCAAGTGTGGTCTAACCAGAGTTTTATAGAGCTGCAACATAACCTCACAGCTCTTAAACTCAATTCCCCTGCCAATGAAAGCCAACACACCATACGTCTTCTTTACAACCCTATCAACCTGGGTGGCAACTTTGAGGGATCTGTGGACATGGACCCCAAGATCCTTCTGTTCCTCCACACTGCCAAGAATCTTGCAATTAACCCTGTATTCTGCATTCAAATTCGACCTTCCAAAATGAATGCGTTGGTGTGAATGCAGAAGAGGCTTACAAGAAAGTTTCCAGGGATGAAAGACATCACTTATTAATTAGAGAAGTTGGGAGAATTTTCCTCAGAGAATCAAGGGCTAAAAGGAGATTTAAGGCGGGTGTTTCAAAATCTTGAAGAAGGACCGGGTCGACAGGGAGAAATTGCCCCTTGATGCAAAAGGATCAAAGACAAGAGCAAGCAGATATACGTGATTTGCTAAATAAACTAATGATATGAGAGAAAAAAAACTTTTTTACGTGAGTTTAGTCAGAGTCTGGTAAATGCTACTTGGAAATGTGTTGGTGGGGGTTCAATTGAGGCATTCACAAGAGCATTGATGGTGTTTAAGGTTAAGTAGATACAATACTTAGGGTGTGGGAAATAAGCAGGAGAATGGCACTGATGGATAGTGGGTTTTCATATATGGTGTGTGGAGGGTATTGGCTAGAGTGTTATAAAGATTCTTTGAGGAAGACTGAGCAAGGTCAAAGAATTTTAACACCTACCGTGAGACCTATTCTCCTTCTAATGTATCTCTTCTCTACTATCATTAGGATTCAATTTGCCATTTGCTTTGGGCACCCTCTAAATCTTCTCCTCCTTTGTCAACAGCATTCAAAAAATTAGTTTCCAGTCCCCTTTGGTCCGAAAAAAGAGTTATTGGACTCAAAATATTGATTCTGTTGCTGTCTCCACAGATGCTGCCAGACCTCCTTACTATCTCCAATAATTTTAGTTTATATATCAAGGAAAAGACAGTTTGACTTATTTTAGATTCAGTAATAAAACACATCTTTCACTGAAGAGTAGTAATTCAATGCCAGCTAAGACTTTTGATGTGGTATCTTTAGTGAGATAATTTTACTGTTAAGTAAACCATCAATAGAAAAGACCCAAATAAATTTAGATATGGAACACAACAGAGCAATTGTTTTTGGGAAATCTGTAGATTTGCAATTCTGACAGTCGGAACATAATGCATTTCCTTAACTAATTCTACCATTTCAAAATAGAATGATAAGAAATTATTAGGGGACATGGACTTAAGAGGAAAGTAAAACAAATTATTTCAAAAGTACACTGACACACAGCACATACAGCATGTCACAATTGTGAAAATTATTAACTAGATGCAGAGGAACTAAATGAGAAATACAGTAAACTGGGTCTTCTCCAGCTCAACAGTCCTTTCCTCAAAAGGCTTTGTGTCTGGCATCCCTTGTGGCCCTGTTCTTCTGGGTATACTTTTACAGCAGCTTCTCCTGCAATGAAATAAAGAAAAGGATTGACTGCAATGGAAATGAGTAGATGAGCACTTTGTGAGCGCGCACAAAATATGAAGAGGTGTAGAATTTTGGGATTCGGGATACAGGTACTGAATATAGGCAGTCAGTCATCTATAACGAACGTTCAGGTTATTAATTCTTTTAAGAAACAGAAACTAGATGTGATACATTATTTCATTAGATAGAAAGAGTACACAAAACGTAACAACTGAGCATGGTTCACTGATACCAGAAGGTGAACAGACGTTTGCTACAAAGTGTGTCGATCTCATTAAAGTTGTGAAGGCAGCATGCTGCTCTGCAGCCCAAGTGTTAGGGAACTCTTCACTGGGACTTCCTTCTGTCAACCTATTTTCCATCTGAAGAAGATAGCTGTCTGGAAAGCGTTGCTACCTGACAGGGACTACCCTTGATTCTGAGCTCTTGTTAATTGACATAACTGCAATCCTGTCAACAAAGCACCCTTTATTTATAAATGCACTGCACATGGGCTGTAACCAGCCAGCTCAAAGCCAGTCCCTAGGCTAAGGAGACTCTCTGTCTCAACTGTTTATATCTGTCAGCCAGGGCTCCCTGATTGGCCCAGGTTAACAACCCCAATCAAGGATCTCATAGTCAATCACTACATCAATATAACCCAGTTTCTGCAGGCTTGTAGTTTACACTATGGCAGTCACTCGTTTTAATCAGTCTATCCAATGAACACAGGGCAGATATCCAAACAACAAGATAATCACCCCCTCAACCCCTTTTGCCCACCTTCCAGCTTCAGGTCAGTTTACAGTATGCCAGGAACATCTCTCTCTAAATATTTGCATAGATGTTACACGACAGCAAGTTTCAAACTGCCAGCTTTGAATGTCAATATTGGAACCTGACCCAAGCCACCCAAACACTTCTAGAGACTGTTTTCAGCTTTATTTATTTGTTGGACAGCAACAAGGGAAAGGTAGCTGTCAGCGAGAAGGTGGCAGTGGGATGGAGAGGGAGAGTTAACAGCAAGGACCACTCTACTTCCAGTTCCAGGGAGTTGTTGGTGTGCAGTGATGATGCCAAAGGCACCAATCCCTGTCCAACCGGGTTAGCCTTCCCACTGATCACTGCCCCTCTGCCTGTTCCTGCTGACCATCCCACTGCCTGCTGCCATCCCCCTGACTGCCCCTTTGCCTGTCCTGTTGACCATCCTACCGCCTGCTGCCACCCCCCTCACTGCCCCTCTGCCTGTCCTGCTGACCATCCCACCGCCCGCTGCCAACCCCCTCACTGCCCCTCTGCCTGTCCTGCTGACCATCCCACTGCCCGCTGCCACCCCCCTCACTCTCCCACTGGCTGCCCCACCCATTGCTGGCCTCTCCCTTGCTACCCCACTCCACGGCCAAGCTCACCAATTTGCTTTGGTAGTTGGCCAGCGAGCGAGGCATTTCTTACAGTCCCCTCTTTGAGAAAGAATGAAGCAATCTTCCTCCATCGTTTTCAAATTCCCAACACAAAATTCCTTTCATTGCAATTTTTACTCCCTCTCAACAGCATCATGTTGATTGTCTTAAGGTCAGTTGCTTTATGAATTTTGTGTATTCTTCTGGCTACATTAACTATTTTGATAAGTAGGAGTATGTGTATGAGACCCATTATACAGTGCAGCTTCACCAGTCACTCCCATGTGTTCATTGCTTCACATGTATTAAATTATATCTGCATGCTTACAGCACTGTTCCATTGTCATGATACAAATTCTTGACCTTCAAGTGATCTCATCAAAAGATCAGAAGGTGGGGTCTCTGTCTCAAACATTGCATGTCACCCTCTGCTTCATCCTGATGTTTTGTGTAGCTTTTTTAAAAGGTCTTTGATTAAGGACACAGTTACCTTCAAGAGAAAGCTGTAATTTAATTAGTTGTACCTACGCTTTCCTTAAATTTGATATATTCTGTTGAAATACACTTAAAATGAGTTAATCCAATATCCATTTAATGTTATGTCATTTTCCCGTGGTATTTTTATCCAAAGTGGAGCATCTCTTTCTGTCTCATTCGGGAGTTCTTGGACAAACCTTGCTGTTAAACCAAATGTTCTTGTCAGATCTTTAAAGCAGAAAGAAATATATCCCCTTGTGGTTTCAGATATTACCAAATTTTGCTTGTTTGTTCTCTTTTTTTAAAAGAACTTATTTTGTAAAGTAACTCGCTAAATTATGCTTGACTTCTTGCTTATTTTAAAATAATTGCAAATTTACTGAATAGTGTGGTTAGGTTTTCTCCTGAAAATAGAACTCATTTTTGTGACGTAAAGAAACCTTCCAGACTGTTTTATTCATTGGCATTTTTTAAAAATTGCGATTTATTTATCTCCTTCAACTTCAAGTAAGTTTCCCCTTTGACAACTTGAAATAGCAACTTGTATCAAGACGTTTTATGAATTCCAATTTCTCAACAATAATGCCCAGACTTGGTAGTTTTAAATTATGATGCTCCCTATCAGAGACATAAATGCTTGCAGTCAATTTCAAGGAAAATTTTACATTGCCCCACCTCAAATACTCAGAAGATAATAAATGGCCTGTCTGATCAAGGCCACGTTTCTGAAAGGCAAAGCCTTCAGTCCAAATTAGATGTCTATAGGTACGTTTTGAATTTGCAAGAAGTCAGGGTTCCTTGCTGTGTTATCAGTACTTAAGCTTTTGAAAACTGTTTAAAAATCACAAAACAAAGCCACAGTGGCTCTAGTTAATAGCCCAGTTTGTTAATAATGTGCAATCAAAGCTGTAAACTTACAATATTTAGTAATGTTCAAAATATATATTTCGCTGTATAGAAACTGTATGGTAAAATTTAACAAAATGCTGACAACAAGATGTTCTAATTTTGTTTCTCCAAGGTCTGAATCAAGTTCCGAGGGAAGTTACTAGAAATCTTAATATGCAACTGTTACCTGAGTAATATGCACAGGGTTCCTGTTCTGCACAAGGCAGAATGACTTAGCATGCTGTATGAAATCTTAACATGCAAGCAGTAAAGTTTAATTTTTCATGGTTTCTCCAAGGGTTGCAACAATTCACCAATACACGCCACTCCGTCAAGTTACATTTTAAAATAAACTTTCCGAGTCATTTGGAAGCTCCACTCCAATTTACATTTTTTTGGGGAATATTCTTTTAAGAGACACCTTGACAGATACATGAAAGGCATAGAACAAAGGGATACAGACTCCAGACAAGCAAAAGGTTTTTACTTTAGAAAAGTGTCATGTGTCAGCGCAGGTTTGATGGGTGAAAGGATCTGTGTTCCTGTGCTGTATGTATCTTTATTCTTTTGTTCTTTTTGTCAACTTTGCCTAAATTTCCAGTTATTTTAAAGCCTCTGAACATTTTGTAAGATGCTTTTTGCCGAAAACATATTTTAGTAAAGCCTAAATTCTAAAGAGTTAAGAATTCGGATTAGATTTCTGCCAAGACTTTCAGACATACATTCATATTTCGGAAACCAGCATGCAGTTTTTGCACAGCTTGTAGCATTGCAGCACAGAAACTGCACAGCATCTCAGATTATTCCAAAGTTGTTCCAAATTTTTTAACTCCTTTTGAAATGAATTTCAATCTGTGATGTTTGTGAGAGACTTGAATGCAATGTATAACTCATTGTAGTGGTTATGTAATCTCTCTACAAATACATTCCGATTTTCAGTGGAGGCTCTTAACTTCACAGGGAGAAAGGGATCTGAGAAAGGTTATGACATCTTCTATAACTGCAGGCCCTTCGTCACCTCATTCTGCCTCTGATCTTACCTTGCCCCTGGTGACTACACAAGCTGGCTTCCCCTCACTGCATGAGGCAGAGGAGGACACTCTTTCAACTATGTTACCCTAGTCAGACCCAAAATTACCAAGAAAACTTTCACCACTTACTGTTCCAGCATGTGTCTAGGCCACTTGTCCTGCTACTAGAGATTGCAGCTGTCATTGTTCACTGTTGGTCAGTTTATGTCTGGAGTTGTCTGATGGAGCATGACTTGCTTCAGGGGAGTCAACACTTTGTTGCTGAATTAGCTCTATCAGAGCCTCCCCTGCACCCTTGAGTTCTCCATTCAACTTGGAATACTTTGCTTGGAATTCAGTATTTTGGTCCAGTACTTGTTACAAAAAGAAGCAGATACAGCCTTGTCTCATGCTTCTTGCTCCCTTCGCAATTGAGTGTGTAAGCTTTTATTTTACCTTTCCAATTATTTGACCTGTTCCTTTGACTCTTTTATGGTGCTGAAGTGGGCCCCATAGGTGAGTTTGTTTCAGATTCTTTTGCCCTTCTGGACTACCTCAGAAAGTCCACCAAAGAGAGACTTTTAATTGCCATCAAGTCTTTCTATCACTGTCAGTATGTCCCTTGCTTCAGTTGGCCCTGTTTTTGCATTGAAACTCTTGACCATCCATTCCTTTGTCTATGTCAATGTTATTGTAAATTAGATTCAAAATGTTAGCTTGCTCTCTCGCCATGGATGCTGCCTGACCTGCATTTTTTGTTTTAAGCACATCAGTAGAGGTCCACGTCACACAAAATTAGGTACAATGTAGGACTGTTGCTTCTCAAACTTAAAGTCATTTGAACTTTAACTTTGGAGTTATCCCACTTCTGACACCAAATGTAAGATTTTGGGATTTGGGATCACAGTTACCTAATGTAGGCAGCCAGCTGTTCGCAAGGAATTTTCAGTTAATTTATTCAGTTTGCTAAGATCCAGCAGTTTGAATATGATCCATTTATTAATTACACAGTGAGTATGAAGCACAGTGGGAAGGAAGAGTTAGTAATTTTGAGAGGATGAGGTGGTTGTGAGCCTTTGTGAGCACATCATACATGTGATCCTGAGGCCTGCGTGAGATGCCTGTGCAGTGGCTAAGTTAGAAACAGTGATGCCCGGTCAGTATAAGGTAGCAGAGAGAAGATGGTGCTACTTACCCTTTAGAGTGCAGGACATCATTAATTTTCTTAAGGTCTTATTTGTTGTCCCTTTTGTGTGGGCCAGTAGCACTGACCTGTGCTTTGATCTGCCCCAATCTGGACATGTCTGGTTGGATGGCCTCCTGGTACAATACTTCAACAACAAGATGGACCTTCTCTCAACTATTCCATCCAGAAGGAACTGCAGGGCAGCAGTGTAAATCTGGAGCCAGCTTCGATATCTTGAAAGGCATTTCTGGGTTTTGGCATTGGTGACAACCACAGGCTCCAGTGAAAATGCTGGTTTGCAACGAGTGAAATGGTGTCCAATAGGCCTCTCAAAATGGTGCCAGAACCTTTAACCCCAGAAGCTCCTGCTAGTGGTGAGAACAATCTCTTACTCACCACAAATGCCTCGCTCATTCAATGAACATCTCACTTGCATTGGTAATAAGCTCAGAAGAGCATGATTGCATGATATAACTCGGCAGATATGGCACCATCTGTGACCTTCGCCACTGTACATCAGCTTCAAAATGAAAGATCTGAGTTGAAATATTTCTGAGATGAAGCAAAGCCAGTGAAACCTCCATATTTCATTTGTAAAAAAAACTTGAAACTTCTGTCATGTAAATTTTAATATAACCTATTCCATTTGCTTTTGCACAATTTCTTTTACATTGAAAAATGCCCTAGAAAGATTCACAGCATAAATAACCGGGTGTGCAGAGATGCTGGGAAAGGTGACAAGAAGTTTGTGTTCTATAAAGGGTCTTAAGGGAATGGGATTTGTGAAAGGCATGAGGGGTTATGGAGGGAGTTTCAGGGCCTTTTCATAAGCAAATGCAAAGGTGTATGTGCTGAGTTGGCAATTTTCCCCTCCTTTCATGAAAAAAAATCTATGATCTGCACATGCCGATGCCTGCTTTAACTGGTGCCTCAAACCTGCAATAAAAACCAAAAGAACTGCAGAGGCTGTAAATCAGGAACAAAAACAAAGTTGCTGGAAAAGCTCAGCAGGTCTGGCAGCACCTGTGAAGGAGAAAATAGAGTTAACGTTCCGGGTCTGGTGACTCTTCCTCAGTAGGAAGGAATCCATTAGTGATTTTGTTTTAAAGTTTCCAGTAGAAATGATTGTCATGAAATCTTAATGAGGGAAGAGCACCAATGTTCCTCACAATGTACAGCAACAGGTTCTTGGATACTCTAAGGTTTTAGTGTAGATTTGTAGCTTGGGTTGTGGATGTTGTAGTTGCTCGGCTTGCCAAGCTGGTTCGTTGTTTCGCAGACGTTATGTTACTGTGCTGGGTAACATCATCAGTGCAGCCTCCGATTAAGTGCCGTTGTGTTTTCCGGCCTGTTATTTAAACTCTGGAGTCTGTTGAGCTGGATGACCTCACTTCCGGTTTTCCTTCGCAGTGGAGTATTTATGGGGTCGAGCTCTGTGTGTTTGTTGATGGCTTTCTTCGTGGAGTACCAGGCTTCTAGGAATTCCCATGCTTGTCTCTGATTTGCTTGTCCCAGGATCTTGGTGTTGTCTCAGTCAAATTGGTGGTTCTCCTAATCCTTGTGGATAGAGATGAGTGAGTATTGGTCGTGTCTTTTTGTAGCTAGTTGACGTTCGTGTACCCTCGTTGTTAATTTCCTTCCTGTTTGTCCGATGTAGGGTTTGTCACAGTCTCTGCAGGGAATCTTGTATATGACATTGGTCCTGTCCATAGTGGGTAGTAGGTCTTAGGTTTGGGTGAGCAGTTTTTGTAGAGTTGATATGGGTTTGTGTGCTACTCTGATGCCCAGTGGTCATAGCAGTCCTGTGGTCAGTTCAGATGTGTTCTTGATGTAAGGTAGCGTGATGAGTGTTTCAGGGCATGTAATATCTTCCTGGTGTTGTTTGTGTGATAGGCATCTTCTAACCCAGTTTTTCGAACATCCATTGTCTCTGAATACCTGGAAGAGGTATTCTTCTTCTTGGCGTAGCTATGTGCTGCTGCAGTGTGTTGTTGCCCATTTAAATAATGTTGTCACGCAACTTCGTTTGTGTGTGTTAGGATGGTTGCTGTTGAAATTCAGTACTTGGTCAGTGTGTGTGGCTTTCCTGTGTACCTCTGTTAGGAATTCTCCATTTGTCCTGCGCTCTACCATGATGTCCAGAAATGGGAGCTGTTTGTTCTTCTCCTCTTCCCTGGTGAATCTGATTCTGGTGAAGGTGTTGTGTGTCTCCTCTAGTTTGATCCGTTTAATAATGACGAAGGTGTCGTCCACGTAGCGTATCCATAATTTTGGTTGGATTAGCAGAAGGGCCGTACTTTCCAGTCTCTGCATCACCACTTCGGCTATTAGCCCTGAGATAGGTGATCCCATGAGTGTCCCATTGATCTGTTCATATATTTGGCCGTTAAAGGTGAAGTGGGTGGTGAGGCATAGGTCCAGTCGCTTTGGCAAGTTTTCTGTGGAGATGGTGTCATTAGGGTCTTGTTCTTGATTTAGTCGTGCTGTCATTGTTTCTCTTGCTAGTGGTATGTCTATCGATGTGAATAGGGCAGTAACGGCGAATGATACCATGGTTTCGTCGTCATCTATTCTTATGTCCTTGACGGAATTGAGGAACTTGGAGAATCGGAGAACCAACAATTCGACTGGGACAAGATCCTGGGACAAGCGAAGCAGAGACAAGCACGGGAATTCCTTGAAGACTGGTACTCCACGAAGAAAACCATCAACAAACACGTAGAGCTCAACCCCATATACATTCCACTATGGAGAAAAACTGGAAGTGAGGTAATCCAGCTCCACAGACTCCAGAGCTTAAATAACAGTCGGGAAAACACAATGGCACTTCATCGGAGGCTGCACTGATGATGTTACCCAGCAGGGTAATGAAACATCTGCGAAACAACCAGCTACAACAGGATCTTGGATAGGTTAAAACTGTACAGTGACCTCCAACACATCGTGGCTGCAGTTGCGATTTCCAGACATGATAATTTCAAGATCCTTGTGAGGATGCCAAAATGCATGCATTATTGATAAAAAATACATCGTGGAAGATCAGATCCCAGTATAAACAAGGATTACAAGCCATAACCAGTACACAGGAGGATGACTATGCCATAGTACATACATAGTAATTTGGACCTTTATTGTGTGCAATAATCTGTTAAGGTAAAGTGTCTCCAACTTTATTTGGTCAGGTGCACAGTTCGATTGTTATCCTTAGAGATACAGAAGCAACATAGTCGCTAATGGTGACCTCTGACATGAAACTGCCTCCAAAAAGTTCACTGAACAAAGAAGTATTGATACTGAGTTTTGTTGGAAATTGTTTACTCTTTAATGTATAAGTTTAATGTAAGATGAGACCAGCTTAATAGTCTTCTTACTGTGGATGTCATTCCTAACTTACCTTTGGAAGGGCTGGATTTCGTATGGACAGTTACTTGGCTTGGGATAAAGTGTTACTCTCTCCAATGCTTCTGTGAAAGATTGTTGAGGCTCTTGAAACTGAAATTTTACACGGAAATTTGAGTGACATGGAACAATTATTTTGCATAAACTTGATGTTATAAATAATTTTCTAAAATTGACTAAAGATGTGTTTAAAGAGTCAGAAGATTGGCCTGAAAGTTTGAAAAAGACATTGGAGCATCAGGTTATTGAACAAAAAGTAATTGACATTTGGAGAAGCTTGAAGTCAACATGAATTAAAAATGTGGAGAATGCATGTTCAAAATGTCATCATGCAGCTAACAACGGTATTCACAGCTAATGCAAAACAAAGGAAAAACATGCTTTGATGAAAACTGGAAAAGCTGAGAAGAAGGAAAAGTAACTTTAGGAAAAATTTGCATTGAGTGGAAAATGGAAAACCAGGAGCAGATTAGGAGAAGGAACTGAGGAAAAAAAGATGAATAAACTATTTTAACTGAACATCAAATGACCTCAGTGAAGTGCTTAAAGCAGCTCAAAAGGACTTTACTTGACACAAAAATAATCCTGCATTTAAACAGGTTAAGGCGAATTCAGTTGTCCCTCACCATTCAGATATTCCACTGGCTAGCATTTTTTTTTTCAGAGACATGGACATTTTTAAAAAAAACCTGCAGTTAGAGAAGAAAATGAAGATCAGAGCTGAAACTAAGGTGGAATGGCTCAGAGTCTGTCTGAAAAAGCAAAAGCTCTGAAACTAGAACTGAGGAAAAACCAGTAGGTAGCCTAGTGTCCAGCTTCAAAGAGAAACAATGGAAATTGATTAATTCAGAGAGGAAGCCACGATATAACAGGGAATTTCTTCTATTTAAAGCAACTAGTGTCCAAAAGCCAAATTAATCACCAGCAACCACACTGGTCATAACAAATTTAATCAAATCAAACAAACTGTAACAACTTAGGTTCCATCAGGAATGCTATCCCAGTATGTGGAATGTACACAATTCTGAACATGTTTTTTAAGATAACAGACAGAACACAATGTTAATGTTCAACTTTAGTCATAGAGTCATATTCTGCAGAGAGGCCTTCAGCCATTGAGTCTGCACTGATCCGTCTACACTCATCCCACTTTTTAGCACTTGACCCATATAATTGAATGTTATGACATTTCAAGTGCTCATCTGCATTCTTTTTAAATCTTTTGTGGTTTCGTACTCCTATTAACCTCCTAGGCAGTCCAGACTTCCACCACCCTCTGAGTGAAAAAGATTTTTCTCAAATTCAATCTAAACCGCCTGCCTTCACCTTGACATTATGCCCTTCAATATTTACTATTCAACCAAGAGGAACAGCTGTTTCCAATTCACCCCATCTATACCCTTCATAATTTATACACCTTAATCAGGCCCCACGCCGTCACCCTCCCCCTCCCCCAAGCCTTACCTCATAGAATCATAAAATCCCTACAGTGTGGAAACAGGCCATTTGGCCCAACAAGTCACACTGTCCCTCCGAAGAGCATCCCACCCAGACCCATTCCCCTACCCCTGCATTTCCCTTGGCTAACCCACCCAACCTAAAAATCCCCAGGCACTATAGCATAGCCAATCCACCTAGCCTGCACATCTTTGGACTGTGGGAGGAAACCGGAGCACCCGGAGGAAACCCACGCAGACATGGGGAGAGTATGCAAACTCCACACAGACAGTTGCCCAAGGCTGGAATCGAACCAGGGTCCATGGCTGTGAGGCAGCAGTGCTAACCACTGAGCCAAACAGCCCAAGCCTATCAGCCTCTTTTCCAAGATAAAATGCTCCATTTCAAGCAACAACCTGGCGAATCTCTTCTGTAATCTCTCCAGGACAATCACATTCTTCCTATGGTGAGGCAACCAGAACCTTACAGTCAAGGACATTAAGTTGCTGGAGAACACTTGAGAATATTGAAAGAAAGTCAATCAAACAGTATTAAGATAAACAATTCTGAGGAAGGGCCACCAGACCCGAAACGTTAACTCTGTTTTTTCCTTCACAGATGCTGCCAGACCTGCTGAGCTTTTCCAGCAGCTTTGCTTTTGTTCTTGATTTAGAGCATCTGTGGTTCTTTCGGTTTTTATTTAATAATAAAATAAACTCTTGTTTGGAAGAACATTGGAACTCTAAGAACGCACACAAGTTGAATCTGAAAACCTAATTGTCAACTTTCTGTGTTTTGTTATGGGTTAAGCCTTACTCCATTTCCCACACAGTTTGTTACATTGGAGTGTATGCTGGCATCACCAAGATGTGACCAGACAGGCCTGATAATCTTCAGGTTGCGTCCCTTGCCATGCTGCTGTCTGCCCCTCACTGCCACTGTGCCACACTGTTGGCCACATACACTACCCCCTCCCACTGCTGGCTGCCTCCCTGGTTGCACAGCTCATCACTTCAGGCTATTTCTGAGCACGCTGGTTGTATTGTTGGCAATAAACCTGGCCATATTTGACTGTCAAAATACGTTATAAATGGAAAATATCTGTACAGTGTCTACTGACAGAATAATTAAAAAATTTCAAATAATAAAATGTTAATATTTCAATAAGGCTATTTTTCTGCCAAGACATGAACATTGTTTGGCACATGTGCTGGGGAAGGCCTTTTTTTTAAAATTTTGTTCTCTTTAAGACAAAAATGATCTGGAGAGTATTCTGAACGAGTGTTAATTGGATTCGTGAGTATGACATCAATAAGTTCTAGGAAGTACCTATGACCTGAGGTTGCCCTGAAAATGCACATCTGTGAAGCAAAAATAATTAGACAAGTAACTTCAGCCAGATCATTTACAGGGATCATAGAAGGAGGTTTCTGGAGAATCTTTGACATCAGAAAAGTTGGGACATGAGGGAGAGGGTCTGTAGATATGTGTCTTGTCAGTTTAAACCTGTCAAGGGACTTTGAAGGGAGTGAGGTCACTGCAAATCAAGGGCTGAAACATTGGAATGGGAGAGGAAAGATCCTACATAACAGAGGCTAAGTTGAAAAGACTTTGGGATTGCATGTGGTGCCACGTTGATAAGGAAGGTAATGTTTGTTTTTCATTGTAATAACCATATATAGTGAAATTTAGCTTTTCTTTACAATATCTTTGACCTGTTAATTAAGATTTGTACTATGTAGGTTTTAGTTGTTTTATTACAGTAAAACCCATTGACAAAGGATATCATGTCTAGTGTTTTCCATTCTGTTGCTGTTTTGGGATTCCTTTTTCAAAAAGACAAGAAATCATGATCAGAATTGTAACAACATGTTGCTGGCAGTCATCACCAGTGGTACTTGATGTATGTGTTTGGCCACAAGCTTCAAAGTGGACTGGACAAGATTTTGTGTATGCTGTGCCAGGGGAGACAATGGTGTAGAGGTATTATCACTGGATTGTTAATCCAGAGACTCAGATAATGTTCTGGGGACCTGGGTTTGAATCCCACCATGGTAGATGGTGGATTCACTAAATATCTGGAACTAAGAGTCTAATGATGTCCATGAATCCATTGTTTTTTGTTGGGGAAAACCCCATCTGGTTCACTCATGTCCTTGAGGGAAGGAAACTGCCATCTTTACCTGGTCTGGCCTACATGTGACTCCAGATCCACAGCAATACAGTTGACTCATAACTGCTCTCTGGGCAATTAGTGATGGGCAATAAATGCTGCCTAGTCAGCAACACCCTCATCCTGTCAATGAATAAAAAAAAGTTGCAAAACACCATCAATTGGTGAGCTTTCTTTTTGAAGTTTATTTTCAGAAATTGCAGGACGCGTGGAAATTAGTTTGTACATATGCAACAATAATATTTTTGATGTTCAATGTTATTTTGCAGTTGGTTACATGATTTAGAGATGGTGTTTTACACATTATGATAGCAAACATGTAAACCTAAACGTTGTATGGATATTTGAAAGTCAATTCAATTCCATTTAGGTATACTGTACTGCCAGTGTACTAGATGTAAAAGAAGTTTGTTTAAGCATATGGACGGGGAAATTCCATATTTACCATCATTGTGTAGAAAGGTTTGGGAAAGTCCCCAACTAAATATATGAATGTTTGTAAGTATAGTAATGGTATGTAACAATTGCGGTCATCAAGTATCACTAGAACATTTTTCGTAGGCTTTTATAATATCTATTAACATCGAATTGAGTATCAATAGTGTAGTTTACCTTCAAGTGTTTTCAAATGGCTCAGATTATTATTGTACATTTAGGAGTTCATTGGTTTCATTCTGTGCAGTTTATAAGTGCAACCTAACATGGTTTTGTATAGTTCGGTAAGATTGCAGAGGCAATATCGTGAAACATGAATAATATTTCAACTAATAATGTTGAGAAGAATGTAAACATTTGCCACTATTACCATACAGAGACTGACAGCTGAACCAAATTAGCCTTTGTACTTCTGTATTTATAACACGGTAAAAATTAAAACCATCAAAGACCCTCAAAATTGACACCCAATGGTTCCTAAACAGGCTATTGAATAACCAATCCCAGGCACAGATTTGTATCTTAAACAAAAGACTTAGCAATTTATTAACAATATAGTAATGTTAGCAAAACAAAAATTAATCAACAAAGTTATCTCTTTGGTTTGTGCTATAAACCAAACAGCCTTTATTTTCAGCTGATTCACACAAAAGACCGTTAGAAAAACAAATTCAATTAAGGGATATATAAAAGAAATGACAAAACTGGCTGGATTACTTAAGTGGTTTTCATGATACATTGCTCCACAGGCATAGATAACTTTTTTTTGGTTAATTTTCTGAACATGCCAATCAGGCCACCTTTTCAGTTCCCTCAGACAAAGGCAGTAATACTTCTAGCTTAGTTTTCCATTCTCTGAGCTTCCAAGAGCTGCTCACGGGAGGTTCAGCAGGCAACTTTCAAATTTTCATGCCATAACATCAATAGCTGGTTCCTTCTCGCAAAAAACAGTCCAAAACCCAATTTAAACTCTGACCACTCCCTGACAGACTGACTGTCTCCTCCATGAGGTTGCTGAGACCATCTACATCTGCCATTTCTTGAGCATTAGGTATTTTCTAGACTTGCTGGTGCCAATTACCAGGTACTGACCTCATTAACAGCCAACTTCCACTATCTGTTTAAAGTAATGTTTTTCCCTGTTGAAGCGTCTGGAGAACTTATTGATCAGGATCTTTCCATATCACTGTCTTCATTTATATGTGACAATAAATCTAAATCTAAATCTAACCTGCCAATAACTTCCAGGTCTGGCCTCACTAATAAGCAGAAGCTTATTTACTCTGTTTCCCTTTCACCACAAACTTTTACCCACAGTCCAAAGGTCATCTTTAGGTCACATTTTCCAGTTTACAGCTCCAAACCAAAATTAATAAAAGAATAAAATAAAGAAACCGAAACGTCAGAAGGCCACAACAATTTTTTTTTCAATAAACAAATGATGAAAAGCAATATTTAAAAAGTGAATTAATGATAATGTGTGTTTAAACTGTTAACTGGAAATAGAATGGTAGAAAGAATTCAAATTTGGTGATAAACAAGGTAATTTACTTTATAAAAAAAAGAGACAGAACCAGAAGATATGAGACTAATGGAGTATTGCCACTGGTTTGGGAAAAGTCTAAATTATTTCTCCACTTTAAAAATGACAGTTGAGAATTAGCAGCCAAATTCAATGTCGGGAAACAAATACTTTCACGCCATAATTCTCTGACTATGCAACATTTAGTTGTATGTTGATGAACACTTTGTTGTTCAGTCATCAGTCTGAGTAAGGAAGATTTTCCTGATACTGTTGCAAATTCTTCATTTCTGCATATGTCTGATAACATTGTTTTAATCTTATATTTGCACCATCTGAGCAATCTTTGTAAAAACTGATTAATATTGTACGTACAGCACAGCACTTGTAGTATATGTAAAGGTAGATTTTTGGAGCCACGTATCCAAAAGCAGAGCTTTACCTGTGGGAGACAAATATCAAAAATTCTAGTGCAAGCATCATGCGCAACTCAAAAGATGTTCAATTAATTTACAACCATGGACAGAAAATCCCATGGTGAATGCAGATACTTACATCCAGATTTCTAAAAAAAAGATACAGTGTTGAAAGCTCTGCATTAAGGTAATGGATTGTGATGTCTTCCTTTGTAAATGCCAAATAAGAAAATCACAACAAATGTCAGTAGAGTGCTAAATAAAATCATTTAATAATCATGAAATATTTTATTGCAAAGAGCAATACAGTGACTAAAATTTGATAATTGCTGCACTTTAATGTAAATTTCCATTGTGGAAAACATTTATTCTAACATGTTGAGTATCACAGATCATACAGTTATAAAACACCTTCTCGATTCAGTAGATAAAAAAATGCATTTTTGCCTGGCCCTGCTTCAATAAAATCAATTGTCAGAAAGTCATTAACAGTGTAACTGATTTTCCAATTTCCAATAGCTGTATTTGAGGTCCTACTGAAGGTTTACTGCCTTGTATGAGGTAAGAAAAACTTGTAAATATCAGTTTTCATAGTTTGTACAGAGATTTTCTGTGCACCATCACAAATGTTTCCGTTGCCCTTTGTCTACAATTGGCTATTCATGGATTCTACAAGACTTGTAACATTGACTTCAGTATCTCCCGATGAATCTTGTGTTCTCAGTGTGTCCTATGGATCGGCCATGTTCTATGTATTTTTACAGCATTTTTATTCCAAGTATATCTTTTATTGTGAACTTGTTAACTAAACTTCAATACTGTATTCTAAATGTTATTTAATTGAAGTGTTATAGGTACCTAGTATGACTTGTTAGACAAATTTAACAAGCCTGCACTTCTAAGCTGGAACCTTCTTCACTGAAGTGTCGTACGGAGATCAAACTGTTACACACTTGCCCCAAGACTGGAAACAGTGCTTCAACTAGTGAAACGCCACGTTGGAGTGGTTGTTTTTAGTTCATATTGTACTGTTTTCCTAATATAGAATTATAGAATCCCTTACAATGTGGAAACAGGCCCTTCATCCCATCGAATCCACATCGACCCTGCAAAGAGCATCCCACCCAGATCTACTCTCTACCCTAAACCTGTAAGTCTGCATTTTCCTTGACTAATCCACCTAGCCTGCACATCCCTGGACACTTGGCAATTTAGCATGGCCTATATACCTAACCTGCACATCTTTGGATGTACATCTATGTTGTAACAATCCTTTTGCTTCCTTAATTGTTTTAAAACTTTGCCTAGGGACAGCTATTAAGTCATTTACAATTGATCTCAGATGGTTTGTCAATATTAATTCAATTCCATTCATTGTGTGAATAAGCCATTTAATTTTTCACCTGTGTCTAACATACGCTAAATATCCGTATTGATTATCAATTGCAATCTGTTTAGTTAATTGACTAACTAATATGAAACCTTTAACCCAAAGTCTCCTTTGCTGTACCTATTCTAGTAATATCATTTAATTTTACCATTGTGGCATCTAAGTACTGAATTAATTTAGAAACAGGTTCAAGCACGGGTGCATGTGGAACTCCAGTCAATCTACTGCCCAGACTGGTGTGACACTTCCCATGAGTCATCTGTTTCTTACTTTTCTATTGTCCCATGTGTTTCTTTAGTTTCTTGAGGAACTTAGCTCAATTGTGTTTTTCATAAGAACATTATCAAACATTTCCTGAAAGTTACACCAGGTTGCATCATTCAAAGAGCTGCCAGCTACTTTATCTAAGAAGAAGGCTTAGTCATAGAGTCTACAGCATGGAAATAGGCCCTTCACCCCAACTTGCCCATGCCGCCCAGTTTTCACAATTTAAGTTAGTCTCATTTGCCTGCGTTTGGTCCATATCTCTTCATACGTATCCCATCCAAGGACCTGTAAATGTCTCTTAAATGCCAAAATTGTACTCATTTCCACCACTGGCAGCCTGTTCCAGACCCTGACACCCTCTGTGAACCAAGTGCTTCTTAAATGTTGTAAGAGAACCTGTCTCACCATCAATTTCCCCTCTGGACTATTTTGTATCTCTCCCCTCTCACATTAAACCTGTGCCTTCTAGTTTTAGACTCCCCTACAATGGGGAAAAGCTGTCAGCTATCAACTTTATCTATGCCTCTCATGATTTTATATACCTCCAAAAGGTCATCCTCCAGTCTCCTATGCTCCGGGGGAAAAAGTCCCAGCGTTTCTAATCTCTCCTTATAACTCAAACCTTCTGGTCAAAGAAATTGAAGTTTTTCAGTACACATCTCTTCTTAATTCATTTTGGTTATATTTTAGAAAGTCATTGTTGTGCATATGATTTATTCTTTTGGCATTTTTCTTAGCCAATTGTGGATTATATTTACATTAATTAAAAGGAGTGCTGCCAATGAAATACTTTCCAAATGTTCTATTTTAATGTATAGAATAGCAAGAAAGAAAGAAAACTAAGTAGATAAATGATATCCAATTCTATATAAAGTTTTAGACTGTATAAATCCAATTTAGCATGCAGTTAAGCAGTGTGTAACTACTAAAATACTGCTTAGTGAATGTAATAGCACTTATGAAAATGAGAGTAAAGGCTTAAAATCTCAGTGATCCCAAACACCTGCCAGAAATGTTACAGCGTAAGTATTTTAGCTGCTAGTTGCCGTGGAGGGAAGGCTGTTGCTGCAGGGACACCTGTCCTTACCCAGCACCAAAAAATCAGAGTGGCAGTCACTTCCCCTGAGAGGGAATTCAAAACCTAAAATGGGCTGAAAGGAGATAGTAGGAACTGCCGATGCTGGAGAATCTGAACTAACAAGTGTAGAGCTGGATGAACACAGCAGGCCAAGCAGCATCAGAGGAGCAGGAAAGCTGACGTTTCGGGTCTGGACCCTTCTTCAGAAATGGGGGTGGGGGGGAAGGGGGGAAGGGGATTCTGAAATAAATAGGGAGGATGGGGGAGGCGGATAGAAGATGGACAAAGGAACAGATAGGTGGAGAGGAGACGGACAGGGCAAAGAGGCGGGGATGGAGCCAGTAAAGGTGAGTGTAGGTGGGGAGTTAGGGTGGAGGTTGGTCAGTCCAGGGAGGACGGACAGGTCAAGGAGGCAGAGATGAGGCTGGTAGGTAGGAGGTAGGGGTGGGGCTTGAGGTGGGAGGAGTGGATAGCTGGGAGAAAGGACAGACAGTTTAGGGATGCGGGTACGAGCTGGGCTGGTTTTGGGATGCGGTGGGTGGAGGGGAGATTTTGAAGCTTGTGAAGTCCACATTGATACCATTGGGCTGCAGGGTTCCAAAACGAAATATGAGGTGCTGTTCCTGCAACCTTCGGGTGGCATCGTTGTAACACTGGAAGACGATGCACTGAAAATCTTATTTTTTACACAAGGATTGTTTCCCAACCAGAGAGCAAAGGGTGGTAGAAATGTGGGATGCACTGCCTGAGATGGTGATGGAGACAGGTTCTCTTACAACATTTAAGAAGCACCTGGTTTAGCACTTAAAATATCAGGGTAGAATATGGACCAAGTGCAGTTAGGTGGGATTAGTATAGTTTGATGGGTTTTTTTGGTTAGCATAGACACGGTGGTCTGAAGGGCCTGTTTCTATGCTGTATGACTCTATGACTCAATGAACTGTGATCAGAAAATAATAGACCATTCTGAGATCAGTTGTCATTGTTTTATTACATCTTTGAGGATTTTAGGAGGCTGGCATTGGATGCCAATAACTAGTCCTGGGACATAGAGAATGTACAAGTCAAAGATGCATCACCCCTACCACAGAAACCTTCAGTTCTATCACTCAAAAAGAATAAAAACGAACCTGTCTCTGCAACCATCTGGCATTGTTAAAACCTGGAATTGAGATCTAAAACTATTCAGTTATTACTTTTAAATTGTTAAGTTTAATTTGTTTAATGAATGTGTGATTACTGTAAAAGACCACTATTTATTATTCATCTCTAGATGTGCTTGAGTAGGTAGAAATTGAGTTGCCTGTTTGAACCTTATAAATCCATATTGTCCAGATGCACCCACAGTACTTTTAAGGAGGGACAAAATAGCAATGAAGCAACGGTGAAACACTTTCAAGCCAGGATTTACCACTAATCAACACAAAAGGGTTTAGGCCCGAAACGTCAAGTTTTCCTGCTCCTATGATGCTGCTTGACCTGCTGTGTTCATCCAGCCCCATGCTTGTTATCTCGGATTCTCCAGCATCTGCAGTACCTTTTATCTCTGATACAATTTTAACCCCACTGCGAAGTCTGAATGTTGCCTGGTTTCTGCTTCAGTATCTAAAAAATTGTGGATGTTACTCAACACTGCACAATCATCAGTGAACATCCCCACAACTAATATGATGTTGGATAGAAAATCATTGATGAGACTACTTAAGATGGTTGGGCCTAGTGCACAGCTTAGAGGAATTCCTGCAGCAATCTTTTGGGGCGGAAATCAATAGCTAGCAACCATCTTTCTTGTGTCAAGTATGAATCCAATCAGGGATAGAGATTCCCCCTGATTTTCATTGACTTCAGTTTTGCTAAGGCCCCTTGATGTCATACTCAGTCATATAAAGCCTTGATGTCAAAGCCAGTCAGTAACTCTCAATTCAGTTCTGGAATTCATCTGTTTGGTCCAGGCTTGGATCAAAGCTGCAATGAGGACTCAAAAAAGGTTGGCCCTGGGAGAAATGCCACTTGTTGCCACCGTTGATGATATATTCCATGACTTTGCTTTTGATCAAGAGTAAACTGATGTGCTTATAATTATATAGGTCATATTTGTCCAAGTTTTTATAAACACAGCATACCTGAGCAATTTTGCACTTTGTTGAATAGATAGTATTGCCCTTGTTTAAATCTCTATTCAATACAAAAAAAGGTTTAATTTCAAAGGGAATTATAATTGCTGTAAAAATATACAAAACTGATCTCCAACAGGAGTACATTGTTGCTTTACAGAAATTTCACACAGTGCAAAACATATTTAACATAATTTTTTTTGATGTAAGTTGTACTTTTTTTTAAACCTTTGTGTTTAGGTACTCCTTCCAGGATGAAGAAGATATGTTCATGGTGGTTGACCTTCTATTAGGTGGAGACCTTCGCTATCACCTTCAGCAAAATGTCCAGTTTACAGAGGATGCAATGAAACTTTATATCTGTGAAATGGCCTTGGCCTTAGACTATTTACAGAGCCAACATATTATTCACAGGTAACTGGTGATACAACTGGCCTAATTTAGGTTTATGTGCCATTCTGCTCAGTACCTAAAATGGTATCAGCTGTTTCAGGTATTGAAATAACAATTGACAGTGAAATTGTAATTATAATTATTACCACTTTCTTCTCTGCTTGCTGAATATCTTTAAAAAAAGGGCTTCTATACATAGCTTTGACCTAGATCTGTCTCAGCAATATAAATCTCTGTTCATATAGCTTCCCACTTGCTTGCTTTCAGCAGATTTTCTTTTTAATTATATATCTGTATGACTTTCAGTGGATCAATTTTCTGTAAAACAGGTCCCTCTTCTTGGTATATTTATAGAATATGTAATGACTTCAATGCAGTATTTTTTAGTATTTATAGGCTTTTATTTGACTACATGTCCGGAAATCATGGAAAATTAAATAACTTTAGTAAAATAATCAGAACTCACGGAAGACAAATTGCAAATGCAAATTACAAATAAGATTATGGCATAAAAGTTGATTATTTGCCCAATTGATAGTCCTCAACTTCACTTTCCTACCAAATCCCTATTACCCTGCATTCCCTTACTGATTAAAAATCTGTTTATCTCTATACTTAGCAACCCAACTTCTTCAGCCCTCTGTAGTAAAGAATTACACCCTGTGGGTGAAATAATCCTTCTCATTGCTCTCTTAAATGGGCGACCCCTCACTCTGAGATTATGCCTTTTGGTTCTAGACTCTCCCACAAAACGAAACACCCTCTCTGCATCTACCCAGTCATGCCTCCTAAAAATTTTGCATGTTTCAATAATGTTGCCTCTCATTCTTCCGAACTCCCATGACTTCAAGCCAATCAATTCAATTTTTTTTTACTGCTAAAACCACAATTTTGAAGCCGTTGATTTTGACAGCAGTCTGCAGACCTATAGTTTTGACATTATATTTTTGGAGATGAATGTCTTTATTGTTCCTTGCATTCTTATAAGCAAATGTGATATCATTCTTGGGAATAGCAGAACATGACTGCAAGATATGATTTTACTGTGAGATAACAATTTGTGCCTCAGATATTGACTGTGACTGTGATTGTTGGTGGAATTTCTCATTCAGTTGCCCTGGCAAACCCAGGTACTTTAGGCAGATAGAGAAAGAAAATTGATCTGTCCTGCCAACTCCACACCATGCTAGGACTCCCTACTAGAATGAAGGTCTTGGCATATAATACACCAACCCAAGTGTGATTGTGAATACACAACGGCAATAAAAATTGCATCCACTATATTTCTGACCTGAGAAGGATGACATTGTATGTGGCATTATATACTTCCAAAACAATGCTGTATTGATTAGTGATAATGCATAACTTAAAAGTCATCATTGGATAACATTGTGGATAAATGCTTTGAGCCTTATCAATTTGCTTCTGAGGAAATGGCATACTGATCTAAAGACTGTTAGTTTTAAGAAAATGTAGACAATGGAAACCATGTTAAAATATATTCTTCAATTGTGGATTCATCTTTACTTCTTTTCCAGGGACGTCAAGCCTGACAACATTCTTCTTGATGAGCAAGGTTAGAAAATAGTTGCTAATTTCCACTTGCAGCCAGTGACATGTGTAGTTTCCTTACTAATGGCATACTTAATGGATTAATTTCTTTGTATTTCTTAGCTTTCAGTGAATATTATGCAAAGTATGAGAGTTAATTTGTTTTTTTGGTGGTTACATGGTCTAGTACCTCTGAAATTAAACAAGCCCATTCTTTCAGGACATGCACATTTGACAGACTTCAACATAGCAACAATTATTAAGGATGGAGAAAGAGCTACTGCTCTAGCCGGAACAAAGCCATACATGGGTAAGGAACATTCAGGATATGTAAATATATGATTTTTAAATGTATTTTCCCTTTTCCATTTATAGTCTGTGCTATGTATCAAGCCTTTAGAGAGATAGAGAAGAAATGACCAGATTCCAATGATAGACAATAAAATGGTGCAGAAAAAAGCTGCTGCTTTCAGTGAAATCTCCACTTTGCACTTCATTCTAGTATTGGCAACATCATAGAATAATGAAGCAAAGGACGAGAGCATTGGGACCATCATGTCTGGGCTAACTCTTCTTGAGAGCTGCCAATAAGTTTCAGTCTCCTTCTGGTTGTCAATAGGTCTGCAAACGTTTCCTTCACAAATGATTTATCCCATATCCTTTTGAAAGTTACTATTAAATCAGCAGTCATCATCCTCACAGGCAGTGAATTCCAGACTGTTCTCACTATCTTCCAAGATTGCACTGCTGTCTTGTTCAAACTCTACCTGGCGCTCAGTCTCCACCAGGCCCTACCTTGTACCCACTTTCCACTAGTCCTCAGCCTGTACCCTCTCTCCACCGGGCTCCACCTGCCACTCCCTCTCTGCCAAGCTTCACACGATACTCACTCTCTACAGGGCTGCACCCTATGCTCACTCCCTACTAAGATTCAGCTAGTATCCACTCCTGGCATATTAAAATTTTAAAATTCTGGAGCAGCTAGCTGCAAAATTGCATTCTGTACTATCAGTAGCTTTGGTCCTGTGAGAGACAGGATTAAATTAAAAAGACAATTGACAGTGGTCTACTTCTGCCTGCATCTGGCAAGGCTTGCACCCAACATCATGTTGTCAAGGGTGATAACGCTGCTGTTCTGTGTGTCCACCAAAAAGATGCAAAGTGGGAAGTTTGTGGCATCATTCAGTGTCTAATGCTGACCTGAAACCTGGCCTGGCATTAGCAACTTCACCCCTCCTGTTCGTGTTCTGTCTTACACGTGTGCAAATAAATGTGTGTTCAATACCATGAGGAAGTTCCCAGCAGTCCTATGTAAAGGTGTCACGTTCAGCTTGCATGTGCTTTTGACTATCGCTGTTGCAGAATTGGAAACATTGTTGTTGGAGAAGTTGTGCAATGTCCTTTATGTGAGAAGTGAGTGGTTTTGAATGTGGAGGAGTGTACCCTCTAGTACTTGCCAGCCTGAGTTATGGTGGACTGTTGCATCCTTCAAACTGTGCCAACTTAAATGTGCGGTCCTTGCCATGGGGGATTTGGTGACAACCTTAGAAGGAGGAAATGGAGGAAAGGATGAGAGAAACCTGAGGAAGCCAGTACATTCATATTCCATATGGGGGCTGTCCATGTGAGTGTTGACTTCAGTTTCCATGAAGGAAACCCTAGATCTCTGCATCTCAACACTTCCCCAGTTTACCATCTCTCTAGTACAAACACCCAAGCATCCTTTTGGTCAAAGTGCTGAAATAAACGTCACTCTGAAACAATCATTCCATACTGTCTTAAGCCAACAGCCTAATATACAATGTACAATACTTGGCTATTTGCACAGACATAAAAGCAAAGCACCTCAGATTCTGAAAAGCTGAAATAAATATGAAATACAGATTCTACCCAACAGATCAGGCAGCATCTGTGAGAAGAGCATAGGCAAAAACTTTTAGGCAAAAACAGTCTCATAAAATCTCTGCGCAAATTGTAGTTCGTGTCTTATGACTTGCAAACCCAAGGGTGTGTGTCCTCTCTGCCACTGCAGATGGTCACTAAGCAGATTTCTTGCTTTTAACAATAGTTCTAAGTAACTGTGTTGTAGCTCTTACACCATTACTTTACATATCATGCATGGACAGTTTCAATTCTGATGTATAGGTCAAAGCTAAATTTGATTTGTTTCATTGATTTCACCTCATCATATTCGTTTGGATAAATGAGTGGTGTGTGCAAGGTTTCGTCAATGTTAAAGCAAGGCAAACCTTTTAAATAACTCAATCACCTTTTTTTTTCCCATTTTAAATGATGTAGTGTTTTTGTTCAGATAATAGACTGCGGAGTGCGCTAATCCATTTTTTTTAACCAATATTATACAGCATGAATTCAAAGTCAGCAAAGTTAGGCTGGGGAGGCAGGAGTGTGAATTGAGTGTTGCACAGTCTGGCTGGGTGGGTGGGTGGTGGTGGTACAGGAGACATCGGGTTTGGCAGGGGTCAGGTCAGCCGGGGTGGGGTGGTGTATGGGGACTGTTGGGTCTGATATGGTGGGATTCAGTGTGTGGGTTCATGAGGATGTCAGTGGTGAGATGGAACTTCAGTTTAATGATTAACAAGGAATTAGAGATTATTACAATTTATTCCTCTAACCTTTCCTGGGTAACTATTAAGCGAGTGAGTTAGAACGTATCAAATTCTCAGATTTTAATGGACCTTTTTGAAGGGTTCTTGTTTGGGAGTTGGCCATCAAAACGTTCAACTTCCCAGGCAATTCCCATGGACACTTGCAGATTCTGCATGGTTCTGATATGCTCCCTCAGTGTATTCTGTACCAACAACTCCCTGGCCATCAAAATATCAGGGTCATTGTTTCCATAGTAATCTTCTGTAGACTTACACATATCCTGCAATGCACAAAATAATATAATAGCAAATGGAATTGTTAAAAGCATAAGAAAATGTTTGTTTCCATTAGAATTAAGCAGAGAAACTGTTTTTGTTTAAACCAGTGGAATTCTAAAGATTACTATTATGGTCAGTGTGTTCTGCAAAATTACAGTCACTTAAAAGTCTTTGCTGTGTTTCTGTATGCATGTGTTATAATATTTGCCTGCAATAATACTTATTATCTGATTGGAAGATTGGGTTACAAGGTAAAGTAATTGTGTTACTTAATTCACTTCTCTGTTGTTTGCAGCTCCTGAGATTTTTCATTCCTTTGTCAATGGTGGCACAGGATACTCGTTTGAAGTAGATTGGTGGTCACTAGGCGTCACTGCATATGAACTTCTTCGAGGATGGGTACGGTCTTCGGAAATTCATCAGCTTTTAGTTATTTTCTACTGTGCTGTATACCTGTGCTGTAGTTTGATGAATATGGTTTTGTTTCTCTTTGCCAGAGGCCATATGACATCCATTCTAGTGTCACAGTTGAATCCCTGATTCAGTTATTCAGTACAGTGAGTGTACAGTACTCCTCTACTTGGACAAAGGAAGTTGTTACATTGCTAAGAAAGGTAAGATCTGATTGTTTAATTCAAGTTCCCTAACTTCACTGCCAAAATACAGTGATGTTACATACCTGCACCCCTGGAGAAATTATAAACTGTTAGATCTGAGGTGGAAAAGGCCATTAAAATACAGTGTTCTGGGCTTTTGAGGGGATGCTAAGTAAACACATGAAGGAGAAAAGACGGGAAAACATGCTGATAGTGCTGAATGAAGGTGACAGAGAGGAGGCACATGTAGAACATAAATATCAGTGTAGACCAATTGGGCTGAATGGTTTGTCACTGGACCATGTGTTTGATGCTGTATTGTGAATAGTTCTGATACTTCATTTACAATAGTCAAGAAATGAATAATAGCCAATGAAGATTCTCAATAACAGAAAGGAATAAAGGGAGACCTTATCAAAATTATACGCTATCAGTGTCTTTCTTAATGTTGCTGTTTGTCTTTGAAGTGGCCGTAGGTACAATCAGAAACCAGAAACTTTGTTACCCCCAGTTGCTGCAGATGGCTTAGCAAATGGCTTCTTTGGCTGTTTGGAGGGACCCTGGACTTACAACATAACGGCAGTAGATATGTAGCGCAGTGCTGAGTTTTGTCTATCCTCCACGAAACTGGTGCCATGGATATATCAGTGAACATATTTGGCCAAGTCTGGTGTCTAGAATGAAGGAGGATGTTGATCAGTTAATCTTATTGTGGAACAGCGTCAAAGTCCTAGAGTAATCAAGAACATAAATGATTGGAGCTTGAAAAAATGAATTGATGAATAATATTGCAGGTTTATTTTCTTTGAAGTGCCTGCAACATTCTGAAGCAATGTCACAGCAAGTATAAAATTTACGTTTGAAGCAGGACACTTGTGACAGAGAACATTGTACTGGAGGTCAAATATGTTAACTGTAAGAGATAATCTACAAGGTGAGACAGCAAGTAAATTAGGGTAAATCCAACTCTGTTCTTTACATACAAATGTGTAAACAGCTTTTTAAAAAAAACTATTCTTTCATGGATGTGGTCATCAGTAGCTAGTCTAATTTGACACCTCTACCTAATTACCCTTGAGAGCGTGGTGCTGAGCTGCTGATATTGATATTTGTTGAACTGCTAATCATCATGAGCTATACAGCCTGAGCACCTCCAACTACCCAAGTCAAATTTGTGAATCATTGCTATCCAACATATTAGTCTCCTTTGCAGCTTTTTGTGTAACTGTAGAAGAAAAAGATGATGAAAAAGTGGGTGCTGCTTTGTGTCATTGTGGCTGTGTTTTTTCTTTAAATTGTCTTCAAAATGCTTCATTCTTTGCATATTACTTTAAGCACATTACAAATCTGTGCATTATTAGAAAAAGGGCTTTGAGTTGACTTAGATTTCAGTTTGAAGCTAAGAATGTTAATTTATTTGCAGGAAGTTAATCAATGTTTTAGTTATCTAGAGAATTAGTCTGATCCCAGCTGCATCTTCCTAATGTTAGAAGTTGAAAAGTGGGTCATTCTTTCCCAACTGTGAAAACTGTATTTCAACATTCTAATTATTCCTTATCTATTTTTAAAATTATGGCTTGTAATTATAAATCATGTAGATTTAGTTTAATCAACAAAGGAAGAATAATGTCATCATTCTGAGTATCCTCTGGATATGATTGGACTCTGTAATGAAAATGAATAAAGTAAAAATGCATTTACAAATCACGTTCACCCTTTAACAATTTTTTGAATCCTCTGTGAAGTCTTGCTTACACAAGTACAGATTTGATTTTGGGCTGTGTCTGACTCTGAAATTTTCATCCTTGTCAATTTTATTGGATGACCATTTTGGTAGGAATAACGCTGAAATGGCCTATTGCTTAATGGTGAAAAATTGCAGCATTCTGCTGTGCAGAGGGACCTGGGTGTCCTTGTGCATGAATCTCAAAAATTTGGTTTGCAGGTGTGGCAGGTAATTAAGAAGGAAAATGGAATGTTGTCCTTTATTACTAGAGGGATGGAGTTTACAAATAGGCAAGTTATGCTGCAGCTGTATTGGGTCCTGGTGAGGCTACACCCGGAGTACTGTGTGCAGTTTTGGTCTCTTTACTTGAGAAAGGATGTACTGGCACTGGAAAAGGTGCAGAGCAGGTTCACTAGGATGATTCCAGAGTTGAGAGGGTTGGCTTATGAGGAGAGATTGAGTAGTCCGGGAATATACGCAATGGAATTTAGAAGACTGTTGGGGGATCTTATGGAAACATATAAAGTTATGAAAGGAGTAGATACGATAGAAGCAGGAAGGTTGTGGTGGGTGAAACTAGAACTAGGGAGCATAGCCTCAAAATAAGGGGGAGCAGATTTAGGACTGAGTTGAGGAGGAGCTTCTTCACCCAAAGAGTTGTGAATCTGTGGAATTTCCTGTCCAGAGAAGGAGCTGAAGCTATCTCGTTGAATGTTTTTAAGGCAAAGATGGATAGATTTTTGAACAGTAAAGGAATTCAGGGTTATGGTGAGCGAGCAGGTAAGTGGAGCTGAGTCTTCAAAAAGATCAACCATGATCTTATTGAATGGCAGAGCAGGGTTGATGGGCCAGATGGCCTACTCCTGCTCCTATTTCTTATGTTCTTGTGTTCTTATGAACAATTTTGGAGGGTGCCACCAAACTATCTAGTATAAATTAGCAGGAGGAAACACTTTAAACCAGGACCGTAGTCATAGAATAACCTCACAAATTATGTTAATATTTGAAAAAGAGTCTACCTGCAATCCAGGTAACTAGCATAACCTTCAAGTTAAACTTCAAGTTAAAAATGCTCAAATGCAAACTACCAACCACATCACTGAACTGTCATTGAAATTTGAGTCTGGACATATTATCTAGATGACATTACAGTTCCAGGGTCAAGTTTTAATTAACTTCAGAACAATCCAAATCTAAATAACAGAAAAGCCTTGGAGGAAATCATATTGTAGTGCTTGGACTTGCCAAGGAGAGGAACACAACTCCAACCTTGGCTTACATGACTTAATACTGGTAAAGAGCTGGACTGTTAGAGAGGGATTTTAAAGAAGAGCTTGAGTCCCATGTTCAGTAGAATGAATCAATCTTTATTCAGAACTTCTTTACCACACATGTGGGAGAGGCCAGAGAGGCTGGCTTTCATATGAGGGTCCAATTGCCCTCTTAAACACAGCTTGGATTGGAGGTCAGTGATAATTTACCTTTCCCAATAAACATCCCAGGATGTTTATACATGTCACGTTACAATGGTTACATGCAACATTGACATCAGTGCTTCCCAAATCCCCCATGACTTACACATCCAATCCTGTGAAAACACGATCAATGATGGACAACTTCATGGTCCACCTTAGGTCTTCCCATCATCTTGTGATGTTTACCAGATTCTATCACCTGTCCTACATTAATTGACCACATTCGAACACCGATTGTTATGTCTCTTCCTAGGCATTTGCCAGCCACATTGCATACTTGCTTATTACTGATGACTTTTCAAATTTGCTCATGCAATTTATATCTCTTGCTGATCTTCGTACAAAAGTTTAAAAAAGATGTTAATTTCTACCAATTGTTAAATATTTATAGTACCAGCTATAATATAAAGTTAAACATAGTTAAACCTAATACTATGATTCTGCAACAAAACTTAACAATTGCAGAAAAGGTTTCCCTCTTATCCGATTTGCGAAGTGACAGATGTTTATTCTCTTGAGGTCATTGTTTCAAAATTGTTTCTGCCCTTTGCTATTATTTTTGTCTCTTGGTACTGTTAGGAGTTTATCTTGTTTATGCCTTTTTGTTGTTCTAACCTTCTTGCTGATGGAGAAAAACATTTTGTCAAGGGTGTTTATCGAAACTAGTCTCTGCGTCCAAGGCTAACTGCCTTCAGAAATTTAATTCCCCAATATCTAATGCATTTAAACTTCTATTCTTGTATGAATATGTGTCCACTCTTATATGTAATTATAATTATTTAAAAAAACCTCACCTCAGGTAGATCAAGCTTTCGCTTCCTATTTCATATGAAAATCAGCTATCTTATAACAGATTGTTTTCATCTGAGCTGCGTTATCAGAGGCCTACTGTTTGCATTTTAGTCCCATCTTACTAAGATTCAGAGGCATTTTGATGCCTAACTTTGAAGGCCATGATTTCAGCTGTATGAATAGCTGTGTCAGCTAAAATTCCCTTCGATTATCTGTGTCAGTTAAAAAGAAAACGTCTAGTACCCATCTTGTCATATTCAGCCATAGGCAACTGCGACATCAACCCTTAAATGCTAAATTATGTTCAATTTCAAAGTCAGAGAAAGACCTGAGAAAGACCTTTAAAATAGGTTAGATGAAAGGCATTGTGTGACGTGTGAAAATGTCATTCCATTGGAAAAGCACAGTTTCAGTTTTCAGTATTAATCAGTTCGCTTTATACATGTTAATATATTTATATTTAAAATAGTCTATTTTGATTATATAAATGGAGCATGTGAATAAGAGGCACAGTGCATTGTTTAAATCTGATTTGTGACACTGATTATTCAGAACTCAGCGTCAACTTTGTCACAGGTGAACTGTCAGATCAGCAGAGCTATCAGGGTATAAACCTCATCCTTGCTGTATCAGCGCATAATCTTTTAATAAAAGCAAATAGGGTCAATGAATCATGCATATTCCCTTTAAGTGTGCTATGAAGTCATGAGGGAATCATGGTGGTGCATGTAAAGAGGTTTGATTATAATGAAGTACCTAACTTAATCCATGACTGAACATCTTCAGGTCTTATTTGAAGGACAGCAACAATAAAACAAAGACATCAGGAGATAATAATTGTTTGTTTCTGAGCTCCCATCTCACTACCAAATGCAAGCAGTTTCTTTTGAAGCCTGTGTTGCTGATAATGTCATCCACTTTTTCACAAATTATTCAACTCTTCAATCTTTCATTCAGCAATTCTTTGCATGGATCAATTCATCGATGTAATTAAATCTGGGTATCTTAAATTAATGACATTTAGAACCCATTTTTCTGAACAACTGAAACACTGGCACTGTTGGAAGTTGCATCTTTTTTAAATTGTGCTGGGACATTTTAGTATTGAATACATTAAAGTGTTCATTATCATCTTAATCCAAAAAAATTGGTCTGGGTCTTTCACAAAGTGATAGCCATCATCGGTTTGCCACTCAGCTCAAACTTTTATATTCCTCGATGCTGCCCCAATGCTCCTCCACATTTCTTGCAGGTCGCCCAAACCTGGTGTCTGAAAAATTGCAGAGCACAGCATCCATCAAAGACCTTCATCTCAGTACTGGATCATCCAATGGAAGACAATACAGAAAACCTTTTTATGGCACGAGCTGCCATATGGTACATTTAAAGGTCCATATGAATTTTAGTGAATGGATGACCATTAATGAATGGATAGAGGGGGTAGTGAGGGCAAGGTAAGTGGGTGGGTGGCATTTGAGTATGATGAGGTGATTAGGGTGGCACATAGATGAGGGGTATGCTAGATGGGTGAATGAATCTGGGGATAGTCAGGTCAGAGTCTTGTCAGAATGGGGTGTTGTCAGGAGTTAGAGCAGTTGGGAAGGGCAGTCATGATGGGGGAGGCTGGTCGGCTGGGATCAAGGGGCAATTGGGATAACAGGGTGGGGGGATGGAAGTCAATGTGAGTGATTTGATAACTGGTGTGTGCAGTTACCAGATGTGAAACTAGATTTTAATCATCCTGACATTTCCTGGGTACCATGGTACATTTGGACTCAGAGTCAGAGACGTTTTCAGAGAAGAATGAAGCTGCAGCAGCAGGGCAGTGATAGTGATAGACAAAAACCAGCAGCAAAGAGCCCCATCAACCTGTTTCTACCTGTCACAGCAGAAGTGAGACACCTCAAGAAACAGGTCCGTGATTGATGGGTATTTCTTCCGTCTCTCTTTTGATTGGCCTCGTCATTGAAATCAGAAAATGTTCTTGAAAATGAAGAGTACAGTTAAGAAAATCACTTTTTAAATAGTTAACATCCATTTAAATTAAACAAGGTAGAGATGGCTGGGCAGGGAATGTGTTGCAGCTGTAGTATGTGAGAATTGGTGGACGCTGGTTTGATTCACGGGGACCACATCTGCAGGAATTGCTGGCTACTCTGGGAACTTTGTCTCTAGTTTTATGAGCTGAAGTCTGAGCCGCAGACACTGTGACACATCAGTGATGCTGGGAACAATGGAGATGTAGGGGCCACGCACCCAGTTCACAAAAATGTAGTGGTCAGGTGAAAAAAAAGGTTCCATAGATCACAATATGCAAGTTGTGCTGGCACCTAGCATTAACCAATCTTTTTCGGCACCACAATTGATGCTTAGTCCCATGTTGGGCATATAAATCAATTTTCCTTTTCCCTAAGTGAATGCTACACACTTATTAGAGCATGTTTTACATATCTTGTAAGTCAGCATGTGGGATCAAATATCAGTAATATCGGCTATGTTGCCAAGGCATGCCCGTAGAGTGCAGCCCATGCACGGTGAAAGATGAACTGGAAAAAGTCCTTTGGTAAGAAGAATGCTGTTCATATTTTATACACAGTGATTACATTGGCTGCCATTTTTGAAGGGACTTTTTTGTAACTTTAAATGTCAACTTATATGCCTTGATCTATGCTAATCAAAAAGATGAATTAATGCCACGGCATTTCAAGTGCTCAGCTAAATAGTTCCTAAATGTCTTGAGGTATTCCTGATTCTATCACTCTTATAGGCGCAGTCTGTTTCTCCAAGCCTTCCCAACCACTGCTGGACACCCCTTGACTACTGTCTGCTCTCCCTGACGACCATTACATATTCTTCTCTTTCTTGAACACCATTTGCTCCCACTAATTCCCCCACCCAGCACTATCTCTGTTCTCTCCCATACCAACAGTCTCTCCCAGACACCATCACACAACCCTCAAATGCAGTCTACAATCTCTGACTGCTGTAAGACTCCAATCCAACACCTGCCTCCCCCCAATCCCAACCACACCCGTTCCCTTCTACCAGTAGCAGATGACCTCAATATAACCATTCTCCCGCTCCCCCAGTGCCCAGGCCATCATTGATCCTAACCTCCCAACTGCTCCACCACAATCAGACTTTTCTGAAAGGCTGACAGCTCAGGCCCTCTGTGAACAAGGACCCAAGCAAAGGAAACCTTCAGTCTCAGGAATCCTGTTGACAAGGCTGTGCCCCAGCATCACAGTGGCTTCCCTATATGGACCTTACCTGCAGGCTGAAATCGAGGCCTCAACATTCAGAATTTTCTCTAGAATAATAAATGGTTGTAAATTAAAGGCAATATGCCAACTCTCTGACTTGTATCATACCATGCCGACGATCTCCAATTCAGAGACTGCAATCTATTCATGTAGGTAATGACGCTGTCACACTTCCACAACTTCAGTTACTTGCTTATAGTCTGGAGACAAGAATTGGCTTATGTTGTTTATGTCTCTAGGGATAACCTGGAACAAGCCTAATGTTAAATCTGCTGTGATATTTACAGCTACTGGCAGTGCTGTGTTTAAGGAGGATTTTGTCTGCAAATCAGCATGGAGCAGGTGGTCCAACTATGTTGTAGTGTTCCCTGTGTCTGAAACCTCCATTGGTTCTGTTACTCTGACAAATGGAAGCATGTACACTTCTGCCCAGAGATTATGTGTGAGCATTGGTGATAACATGTAGAGTATTTGTGGTGAAGCCTCCATTTGGAATTCACTTTTTCTACCAAAGAGCACAGACCTGGGATTCCCATGTGAGTCGTATAGTATTATAATAACCAGCTGGCTTGAAATGCTTCTGAACAGTAATAGAATATACAAGAAAATTAGTTAGGTAGCGACCAGAAAATTTGAAAAATTGCTTTAATAATGGTCTTTCGTGAAATAAACACATGCCTTCATCACAATTCCCATCAACCCTGGGTATCCATTTTATTTACTTTGTAGATGATTCAGCATTAAACATGCACAATGTTTCAAAAACAACATTGGAGCTATTGCCCATTTCAGGCTGGCGGTTCCTATATCGCATAACCCCAAAGCCTCCAACCCAATAAATTCAAGTACTATTTAAAATAGGCCTACATCAGTTATGAGGCACAATATACACTTTATACTGAAAAATTGCTTCTTACCAATCTGAGATTCGAGGTGAATATATCTATTGTTATAGCTGATATTCATAAACCTTAAAATATGTTTATAAATATATTCCAGCTCCCTTTGTTATTAATACAGCACTTGACTCTGAATTATCTTGTGTGTTTTAAAGTAACAAGTATTTTCCATAGAGAAAAAAGGTGTCTCAGTTTTAGTTAGGTGTTTTAATTCTCGTAAAATATGTAAAATTTTCACAGAAATAATGGTCCAAAGCTCTCAGTGAGTATCCTACCACTGCATCCTATGCTGAACAGTCAGAAAACTCCACACCTACATGGTTACATTTAAAATCTAACCCTCTGTGCAACATCCTAAAATTTCCCTCAGCTCAGAAATCCTGCAATGCAGAGACCGGTGTAAAGGATCCTCACAAATGACATGCCCCTTTATATGGCACTAGCTGACAAGTGTCATTGTTAGTGAATGGTTGAATCTGTGAATGATTGAGTAGGTGAATTGATGGAGTACATAAACAGGCAAACTAAGTGCATAGGGAAGCTAGTCAGTGAGTTGATGGGGTATTCAGGTGGTGTTCGGTAATTGGATCTGGTCAGGGATTGTCTGCTCAGATTAGGAGATTGGCTCAGGTCAGGGGCTAGACAGGCAGTGAGGTGGTATAGGGTTTAGTCAGAGGTCATTTAGGATGGATCAGGAAGTAATCAAATGGTCAGAGACCGGTCAGTTTGGGTCAGGAGAGCAGTTGGCTGTGAGTGAGGCTGATTAGGGGAACAGTTTGTGCCAGGGCTGTGGCTCAGGGGAGTTCTACCTTTCAGAAATGACAAATGTGGTATACATATTACAGACTGTATTAAACAGCATATCCTTTTGGCTTTTTCAAAATAAGCAAGATACTGAGCAAGGGACTTGTCAGGGTAAATGCTAAGAGGATGTTGCCCCTCATGGAGAGTCTATGATGAGAGGGCATAATCTCAGAATAAAGGGGCACCAATTTAAGGCAGAGGTGAGGAGGCATTTCTTCCCTCAGAGGGTTGAGTCTTGGGAACTCCTTGCCCTGAGACCTGTCAGGGAAGACTCCTTGTGTAATTTAAGGCTGAAGTAGGCAGATTCTTGATCAGCTGGGGAATCAAGAGATTCATTGAAAACACAGGAATGTGGATGTGTGGAATTCCAGATCAGCCATGATCCTATTGAATGGCAGAGCGTGCTCGAGGGGCTGAATGTTCCTATTTTCTATGGTCGTCTACTGACCACGTCTAAACCAGCTCACACTTGAAAAATCCACAACATCGTGTCCATCATTAAATGTGATTTCATGATTGGGCAACATTTGCTATATAATTCTGAGTCTGTGAAGAATAATGCTAACAACCAATTTAATATTATCACTGACGCACAGTATACTGCACTTGTGTGCACTGATAATTGCTTATATTACTGCACACAGCCCTGTTCTGCACCAGTTTCAACTCAAGAGAATAGCATTTCTGATGAAGGGTCTAGGCCCGAAACGTGAAGTTTTCCTGCTCCTATGATGCTGTTTGGCCTGCTGTGTTCATCCAGCCCCACACCTTGTTATCTCGGATTCTCCAGCGTCTGCAGTACCTTTTATCTCTGATACAGTCATTCTCTCATTCATTTCTCAGGGCAATACCTGGACCAATCAGAGTCAACCTGATTGGTTTAAAATTTAAACCTAGCTTGACAGTTAACTGCCCGTGTTTGTTTATCTAATGCATTCTCCATGGTAACACCTCTATCAACAATCAGAGTTCACTTGTTAACCAGTTGGCACAATTCTTTCATACGAAATACAAAATGAGGAAGGATCACTCAATCCAAAACGTTAACTCTGATTTCTCACCAGAGATGCTGCCAGACCTGCTGAGCTTTTCCAGAAATTTCTATTTTTGCCTCCACATATTTACCTTTTAATTTGTTATTTCTTGCTAATTGTCCTGATGAGTCCAAATTGAAAAGCTTTGAGAAAATGTGTCAGAGATAAAAGGTACCGCAGATGCTGGAGAATCCGAGATAATGTGTATTTGTTTTCAACTAATCAAGTTCTGTCCTCTGAAATAACGATTTTGTAAATCCCTGAACTGATGAGGAAAAGGGATAAAAGTCATTGTTGGATGATATATATAATTACTTTGGCATAGAGTTATGAACTATTCATGTTTCTTACTCTAAAAGGAATTAGTAATTACAGTATGAGTATGTTAATTTTCTGTTACTCATTGGATTATGAATTTTACTTTTAAGTAAGTGTGTGAGTTAAAAGTATAGTACAAGGTTGAGCAGTGCCACTCTTGCACTTGTCAAAGTAAAAGTGGTTCCTTTGATGATGATGATGTGAGGGCAAGTTATCAAACACGAATTAAAGCAATTACAAACAGGGTGTTCTGGTCATTATATTGGGCAACAGTGCCAGTGCTTAGAGTGAAAACAGTTTTGATGTATGAGTGCTCAAAGCAGTCTTGAACAGTGAGCAAAGATATCTAGATGTGAAAGAATGTAACGGGGTGCATTTTTTTTACATTCAGAAGCAAACAATAGCGACAAGCTGAAAATGAACGCGAAGGGAGTTCTACAACTCTTTTTTTATCACTTTTTTTTTGTTACCCCCACACTACAGTACTGCTATACAGAAGTAGTGCTTATTTTTTCTATAACTCTTTTGTTCAACAGGATCACTTGAGGTTGCTGGTGAAAAATCCCGTGGAGACTTGATCGGTACTCGAAGTACCCCTAGTCTAAAAGTAAAAAAGAACGTACTGAAATTCACTGTTAATTTTACAATGGGGGAGAAAAGAAGAAATTTGCAGTGCTTCAGGGAAAGAGCAGGAGAGTGGAACTAATCGAATCGTTCTTTCAAAGACACAATGTGCAACGTGATGACCTTTTGTGCTACATGATTCTATCACATGAGCTATTCATGCGTGCAAAGCCATACACATTTAACCCACTGGTGTTGCATACTGCTAAAGCACTATTGGCAAAGTTCCCTCGGAATTTCTGTTAGCTCTAACGACTGGTGGTTAAATAAAACTTGCACCAGTGCCTAAGGTTCACATTTTGTATAGGTTGTGTGCATTTCCTTTCTTATGTAATCAGGAGTGGCATCTCCCACTAAAAATTATAGCATAAATAGGGCAGACTGAGTATTTGGTGAAGATCCAGAATGAACAAGCTCTGCTCCATTTCCTGCTTTCCCTGTCTAATTAACGCCACAGAGTCTGATGTACAACAGTGGAACCTCTAGGTTAATGGCCCTGATGCATTGTATACTGGTTGTATTGTTTGTACTTCCACGGATTAAGGTCTCATTAAGGCAGCCTGGTAAGGAAGTGAAATAACCACAGGCAGAAGAAGCACTGGAGCCAATCTGCCAAAGGCTGTTTGTTCAATCATGTCTGTGTTTACCACAGCAGCTCTCAATCTCTTCCATATTTGCGCGGATCCCTATTAAACATGCTCATTGACATGAAATTAACATTAATCTTTGACAAAGATTACAGTTTGCCAAAGTGATGATCCTACTGTGGAAGTCACAAATATGCTGCACCTCTCTGATTTATGGTCCGTTGGAAAGAATGGAAAATAAATCATTGGAGCTGTGCCCGGAATGTCTTGATTGTGCACAGAAAACAGAAATTGAGCCTTGGATATCCTCTAAATATTTTGCTTTGCAGCTGATAATCGAACTAGGAACAGGGAGAGAAGTTTGCTTTTTCTATCTGACTTTGCCCAAGAGCTATAACTTCAATATAAAATAAAACAGTGAAAGCTGACTCATTGCATACAATGGGTCATCACTTAGCATTACGTGGCAGCCCCAACCTGCACCTTTAATCATCCCTTCTAACAATGGTATCCCATTTGTGGCCAGCAAACTGAACAGGTAGTATTTTAACTCCACTTATGTGACCTGATTTGGATAGCTTTGGAATTGAATGTAATCTGCAAAACTAAATGCAGATCTGTCAGAATTAGGTGTGGAGCTGGAGGAACACAGCAGGCCAGGCAGCATCAGAGGAGCAGGAAAGTTGACATTTCTTCAGAAATGGAGAGGGGGAAGGGAGCTGGGAAATAAATAAAGGAGGGGTGGGGCTGGGGAGGGTAGGTGGGATGGGTTGGGTGGATAGGTGGGAGAGAAGATGGACAGATTGTATCAGATCAAGGAGATGGGGATGAGAGGGAGGATTGGACATGGGATGAGGTCAGGGGTGGGGATTTATTAAAACTGGTGAATTCTATGTTTAGGCCATCGGAATGTAGGCTCTTGAGGAGGTATATGAGGTGTTGCTCCTCCAGTTTGCGTGTGGTGTCATTGTGACACTGGAGAAAGCCCAGGATGGACATGTCACCCAGGGAGTGGGAGGGGGAGTTAAAATGGTTGGCAACCAGTTTCCCATTTCCTACAGCCCAAGGGGATGGCCATGAGCACCCGCATGGGCCCAAGCTATGCTGGCCTCTTCTTAGGATACGTGGAAAAGTCCCTTTTACGCTGTTACATGGGCACTATCCCCCACCTCTTCCTCCGCTACATTGATGACTGTATCAGTGCTGCCTCATGCTCCCGCGAGGAGTTTGAACAGTTCATTAACTTTACTAACACCTTTCACCCCAACCTCAAATTCACCTGGACCATCTCTGATACCTCCGTCCCCTTCCTGGACCCTCCATCTCCATCTCTGGTAACCATGTCAACACTGACAACTGTTTCAAGCCCACTGACTCCTACAGCTACCTGGACTACACCTCCTCTCGCCCACCTTCCTGCAAGAATGTGATCCCCTACTCCCAATTCCTCTGCCTCCGCCATGTCTGCTCCCAAGATGGGGCATTCCACTCCCACACATCCCAGATGTCCTCCTATTTCAAGGACTATAGCATCCCCACTCTGATGATCAAAAATACCCTCGATGGCATTCTCTTGCATCCTGTGCTTCTGCCCTCAAAACCCCTCCCTCCAACAAAAATAAAGACAGAGTCCTCCTGGTCCTCACATACCACCCCACCAACCTCCGCATCCAGTGTACCATTCTCTGCCACTTCTGTTACCTACAATCCGACCCCACTACCAAAGAGATATATCCCTCCCCACCCCATCTGCCTTTCGTAGGGACCACTCACTCTGTGATTCCCTTGTCTGCTCCACACTCCCCACGAACCCCACCACCCCCAGCACCTTTCCCTGCAACCACAGGAAGTGCTACACCTGCCCCTACACCTCCCCCCTCACCTCCATTCAAGGCCCTAAGCGAACCTTTCATATCAACAGGGGTTCACCTGTACATCCGCCAACTTGGTCTCCTGTATCCATTGTTCCCAATGTGGCATCCTCTACATCGGTGAGACCAAGTGGAGATCATCAATTGTTTACACTCCCTGATAGCTGTAGACCTTAGTGTTTGCAAGTCATTGGACCATTTGGAGAACGCCTCCATCTTGTTGTAGTCTCTCCTCCTCCTTCTCCCCGAGCAAGTGTTCACCTTTTCTAGTGGTGCTGCTGGTTGGCCTTCCTTTAGGGCTCCTGCGATTGACCTTCCCACAACCATCTGCCTCTTGCCATCTGTTATTGGTTGGTGAATGTGGAAGCAGCTGGTCTATAAGTTGCTTCCTGTACGATATTGCCACAGGTCGCACCTCTGGAATGAACTGGAGCAGGACCGAGAAGTGGACCAGCACTTGAACATTTTTAACGTGGAGAAAATTCAAGTTTTACTGTACTGGGATCTCTGTGTCATGTCATAAACATTCCTCCTTTTCTCTCCAAGCTTCTAATCATGCTCTATCCTATCCCTCAGTCCGCAATACATTGCTACCTTCCCTACCTGCCTTGTTTTATCTTCTAGTGTTTATCTAACCTGTTTTACAAACTACCTTTGCTCTTGCTCTAATTATTATTTGCCATCTAACTCTACTTCATCTCAGGAAAGCTCTTGTTGTTCACCGAGTGTAACACTATTTATCACAAATAGTTCAATCAAATAAAAATTTGTTGGTGTGGGCCACCACTTTTGTGAATCTTTATTAAAATATGTTGAAATTTGTAATAACTGAATTGGAAAATTTAACTTTAGCCACTATATTATAAACCATTGATCTCTTCTACAGCACATAAAACAAGAAAAGAAATTGCAGAAATTCAGCAGGCCTTGTAATGTGTATTGAGCAAACAACCAGATTGAAATTTCAGCCGTAGGTTCTTTGACAAAACCAGAAAATGTTACGAATAAACAATAATTAAGAAAAGAACAAGGGGAAGGGAATAAAACTACTGAGAAGCAAAAGAGAATGATCCGTCAGGTTTTACTAAGTGAGAAAGCAGGAAGCTACTTAACAGATGTTATAAAGACAATGAAGTGCCTTTAGCATCTTCTGTTTTTGTTGAAGTAACTTGCACTCAAGGAATTTACTTTTCCTGTTTAATTGTGCTGGCTTTACCAATGCCCTCTAATTAGTTATCATTGAAAATTCATCTACACAGAACTGAAGATGCCACAAATCAACATTGCTTTCTTTATTATCCAATATATTTACTAATTAACTGTTAACAGTATAAAGGCAAGCAATAAATTTGTTCGCTGTAAGTGCTGTATTCTCTGTGAATCATCTTCAGTTGCTGACACTTCATCTTTAATTACAAAAGTGATTTAAAATTTGCTTAATGAGAATCATTTGTTTGTAGCACTGGTGTTGTGCAACTGGCTTTGTTCTTTGTCAGTGCTTTCTTAAAGGGAGGTAACAAATCTACAACTAACTCAATGCCTGTGTGATGAAAATATGCAACCAGCAAAGAAAGTTGCAAAATTTAAAGCAAAATTTTTAAGTGAATCATGTTGTTTTTCTTTCCAGTTACTTACTGTCAAACCTGAACACCGGCTGTCCAGCCTTTCAGATATTCAAAGTTGCTCTTACTTATCTGACGTCAGTTGGGATGCTGTCTACGAGAAGAAGATGGAACCTGGTTTTGTTCCAAATGTAAGCAAAGAAAATCACACGCCTGAGTGCAAGCACATTGTAAATGCTGATAGAACCAAGTAATTGAAATACATTCTGTAGCCTTCCCATCCTGTTAAATAAGAAATTACTGTTTAAGCATTTAAAAGACAAAAAAAAATCTGTATTCCAACAATTAGCTTGAGAAATTATAGTTCCAAGCAGTAACTATCAATTATTTAAACAGAAAGGTCGGCTGCACTGTGATCCTACATTTGAACTTGAAGAAATGATTCTAGAATCAAGGCCACTACACAAAAAGAAGAAAAGGCTGGCAAAGAACAAATCCAGAGACAACAGCAAGGATAGCTCCCAGTCAGTAAGTCTTCGTTCATATAATGGGTTGTTGCATTAGTCTGAAAGTATCTAAAGAGTTCTATAAGGTCTGTTCAAAATGTTTACAGGAAGCTGTGCACTTCAATATTTAGCTAACTTATTGGGTTAAAATACTTAATACATATATTAATTAATAATTGTTAGTTTATCTTACTGATAGATATAGTATAAAGTTAGATAATTAGGTAAAATAACAGAGATAAACAAGTGAGTCTCTCACTGGCTTTCTGTTCTTTGGGGACTTTGCTGACTGTGGCACTGGGACCTCTATCTCAGGTTCCATGGCACTGGTCACATAAACCTCAGCCCATTTGGTGAAAGGTTCAATGAGTGGGACAAAGTCCCTAATATTAATACTATTCCAAATCTAAGGTTATGTTCTGAATCTCAATTTCATAATAACTACAGTATTTTTCTAGCCCTCAAAAGTAGATGAAGAACAAGTCCAGGAGGTCATACATAGGCAGCACAAGCGGATAGCTCCCACAAATCCTCAAGGTCAGGCAGCTTCCCCCCAGTCAAAACAAACTGTCTTTACATTAGGCCTGTTTTTCATGCACTTTTCACTTAACTTCAGTTACTCATTGTCACATCCAATTAATCCTTAATGATTAACCTTAATGATTTGGGTTGAATTTTAAACCCAACACTGCAGTGATGTGCTTAAATAGTCCATCCATGCTATGTTCTCCTTATGGTAAATAACCTCAGACTAAAAAGTACGTATGTCTGCATCTGCTACCTGAAGTATTGGGGCTAGCCCAAGAAAACACACTGTGTTTAATAGAATGAGACTCTGAGAGGATTTTTTTTGGTCATCCATCTACTATTTACTTACAGTCTTAGAGTCACACAGTACGGAAACAGACCCTCGGGTCCAACTAATCCATGCTGACCATCATCCCAAATTAAACTAGTCCCACCTGCCTGCCCTTGGCCCATATCCCTCCAAACATTTCTTATTCGTGTGCTTATCTAAATATCTTTTAGACATTTTAACTGTAACCGCATCCACCACTTCCTCTGTAAGTTCATTCCACACATGAACCTCTCTTTCGGTAAAAAGAATTGCCCCTCATATTGCTTTTAAATCATTCTCCTCTCACCTTAAAAATATGTTCCCTAGTTTTGAAATCCCCCACCCCAGGGAAAAGACACCTGTCATTCATCTCATCTCAACCCCTTATGATTTTATAAACCTCTACAATGTCACCCCTCAGCCTCCTGAGCACCAGTGAAAAAACTCCCAGCCTATCCAACCTCAAACACACCATTCCCTGCAACATCTTGGTAAATCTCTTCTGAACCTCTCCAGCTTAATAATATCTTGCCTATAAAAGGGCTACCTGAATTGGACACAGTACTCCAGGAGAGGTTTACCAATGTTGACCAACGTCAACATAACATCCCAACTCCTATACTCAAAGGTCTGAGCAATGAATGCAAAAGTGCTGAATGCCTTATTAACCACACTGTTTACATATAAGACCATAAGACATAGGAACAGAAATTAGGCTATTTGGCCCATCACGTTTGCTCCACCATTCAATCATGGCTGATAAGTTTTTCAATCCCATTCTCCTGCTTTCTCCCCGTAACCTTTGATCCCTTGACAATCAAGAACCTATCTGTCTCTGTCTTAAATATACACAATGACCTGGCCTCCACAGCCCTTTGTCATAATGAATTCCACAGATTCACTACTCTCTGGCAGAAGAAGTTTCTCCTTATCTCTGTTCTAAAGGGTCTTCCATTTACTCTAAGGCTGTGACCTCGGGCCCTAGTCTCTCCTGCCCAGGGAAACATCTTCCCAACGCCCACTCTGTCCATTCAATATTCTGTAAGTTTCAATTAGAGCCCTCCTCATTCTTATGTTCCTCATATGTTAAGCCTTTCATTTCTGGGATCATTCTCGTGAAACATCTCCAGGCCCACTCCACGGCCAGTACATCCTTCCTGAGGTATAGCGCCAGAAATTGCTCACAATATTCCAAATGTGGTCTGACCAGAGCTTTATAAAGCCTCAGAAGTACATCCCTGCTTTTATCTTCTAATTCTCTCAAGATAAATGTCAACATTGTATTTGTCTTCCTAAATACCAATTCAACCTGCAAGTTTCCTTAAGAGAAACCTGGACTGGACTTCCAAGCCCCTTGGTCCTTCAGATTTCCAAATTTTTTCCCCATTTAGAAAATAGCCCAAGCCTCCATTCTTCCTACCAAAGTGCATGACCTCATACTTTCCCAAATTATATCCTATCTGCCACTTCTTTGCCCACTCTCCTAGCCTGTCCAAATCCTTCTGCATCCTTCCTCCCTCCTCAATACTACTGACATCCACCTATCTTTGTATCATCTGCAAACATAGCCAGAATGAAGTCAGTTCCTTCACCAAGATCTTTAAAATGTATAAAGTGTAAAATTGTGGTCCCAACATTGACCATTGTGGAGCACCACTATTCACTGGCTTCCATCCTAAGAAGGACCCTTTTATCCTCACTTTCTGCTTTCTGCCAGACAGCCAATTTTTATCCATGCTAGTTCCTTATGACGCAAAATTCAAAGAATTATGTACCTGAATTCCTAGGTCTACAACACTACAAAAGGCCCTACTTTTAATTGTGTAAGTCCTGCCCTTATTTGATTTACCAAAATGTAATACTTCACATTTATCCAAATTTATGTCCATTTGCCACTCTTCAGTCCAATGACCTAATTGATCAAGATCTCTTGTAATCTCAGATGGCCTTCTTCACTATCCACTATACCACCAATCTTGGTGCCATCTGCAAACTTAATAACTATGCCTTCTATATTTTCATCTAAATCATTTATACAAATGACAAACAGAAGTGGACCCAGCACTGATCCCTGTGGAACACCACTGGTCACAGGCCTCCAGTCCAAAAAGCAACCCTCTGCCATCACTCTGTTTCCTGCCATAAAGCCAACTTTGTATCCATTGGGCGAGCTCACCCTGAATCCCATGTAATCTAACTTTACTAAATAGTCTACCATGTGGAACCTTGTCAAAGGCTTTACTAAAATCCAAGTAAACAATGCCGACTGCCCTGTCCTCATCAAACGTTTTGGTTACTGCCTCAAAAAGCTCAATCAAGTTTGAGAGACATGATTTCTGATGCACAAAACCATGCTGACTATCCCTAATCTTACCTTGCCTCTCTGAATGCATATAAATCCTACCTTTCAGAATCACTTCCAACAACTTACCCACTGAAGTCAGACTCCCGGTCTATAGATCCTAGGCTTCTCCTTACATTCCTTTTTAAAGAAAGGCACAACGTTAGCCACTCTCCAGTATTCTGGCTCCTCACCCGTATTTATAGACGATACAAATATTTCTGCAAGGGGCCCCACAATTTCCTCCTTAACTTCCCACAAAGTCTGATGCTATACCAGATCAGGTCCTGGAGATTTATTCATCTTTATATTTTCTAACCTCCAACACTTCCTCTTCTGTAATGTGAACTGTTTTCAAAACTTCAATATTTATTTCCCTGAGCTCTCTAGCTTCCATTTCTTCCTCCACAGCAAAAACTGATGCAAAATATTCATTTAATATCTCTATCATCTCCTGAGGTTCAACACAAAGACAACCTCTTTGATCTTTACGGGGCCCTACACTCTCTCTAGTTGCTGACTTGCTCTTAACGTACTTGTAGAATCTCTTTGGATTATCCTTAGCCATATTCGCCAAGGCCATCTCATATGCTCTCTTTGCCTTCCTGATCTCCCTCTTAAGAATGTCCCTACACTTTATACTGTTCAAGAGATCCATTTGAACCCAGTTGTCTATATCTAATATATGACAGTTTTTTATTCTTGACTAGAACCTCAATATCTTTATTCATTCATTGTTCTCTAATCCTATCAGCCTTACCTTTCACAAAATGTGGAAGAGTAAGCTCATTCTTACCCACCATAGTGACTACTGCAGTTGAGTCCTTTACCTATGGCCCTCAGTCATCAAAGACCAGTTGCTATCACATGTAGACATTCATTTGAAATTGAAGAAAGTGTGTTACGAGTTCAGAATTTGACAATGTAATATCCATGGCACAACCACTGCACATATTCAAGTAGAATTCTTTTGACCTTTGGAATTCATAAATTCTGGTAATTGTTATTTTTATTTCTCTGAAAGGATAATGAATATCTCCAGGAGTGTTTAGAAGTAGTGAGACAAGAATTTATGGTCTTCAACAGAGAAAAGTAAGTATGGTAAGAGCATTTTATCATCAACCTTAAAGCCACAGAGCAAATGCAGCTGGTGTACTGAAGAAAGCAATTCTCTGAATACAAACTGTAACCTTTCTCACAGTCTACTAACCCCTTCATCTCCTCATCCCCACTTAAAGGGTGCTAAACATTCAAGCAATTTTGTTTCATACTACCAGCATGATTTTTATTCTATAATGTCTTAACAATTTAATTGAATGCAACTGTTTTAATTAAATGCATTTGCGAAGACAGCAAAGTGGAATTAGTCGACTTATTCAGCGGAAATAGCACTGATGAGCCTACTATCACATACAAGTCTGTATTTTACTTTACATGATAATGCTTCGGTGAAGTGCATTGGGTCACATATCACATTTAAGATTTTGTATAAATGTGATTTGTTTTGATGTCTACCAGGATTTAATATAAATACCAAATTAGTGGGCCTTCTACATTGTAACAGCCATTTCAGTTGGCTGCAGCCAGATTAAAATTGGCACCTGTGAAGGGTATGTAATTTGCTTTGCATGTTTTCTACATCTTCTGTTACTTTGTTTCACAGCCTGTTTCTGAGGAGAACAGGATTCTGGGTTACATTCGTGGTGCGAAGTGCTCAGAGTAAACCAGCTTTTTAATATGAGTCAAACCAGCTCCCACTAATCCTTGCTAATGTACTAAGGGGCTAATCAGGTGGGATGTCTGTATCATTGTTGACCCACTGTATTCTGCTATTAAAGCTCACAGAAGGAATACAATTGAGTAGAGATAACACGGTGTAGAGCTGGATGAACACAGCAGGCCAAGCAGCATCAGAGGAGCAGGAAAGCTGACGTTTCGGGTCAAGACCCTTCTTCAGAAAGAAATTGAGTAGCTCTGTATTGAAGAGATACTGAGAGATATGAATCAGGTCATCAGCGGTTTTAGCACTGTTCCTGTTCCCCATAGCTAGGTTGAGTTATCAGCAGTGCAGCCCACCATATGAGTTACATTTGAGTTTGACTAATAAAAAGATTGATTGAAACATTGTTACAGATCGGTTGATAAGATCAAACCCAACTGTTTTTGTAAAGTTAAACTGGCTCAATTATAGCAGCAATATTCTTTGTGCATCTTCAGATTTATTTCACTGTAAATATTTTTAAATGCCTAGGGAGAAAAATCAGTGCACAGTTTTACCAAGATCAAAACCAACAGTTTGGACTGGCAGCTGTCTTCCTTTTAGAAAATGGTAATGACACGGGTTTAATCTTTGGAAAGACACAAAAGATGTTTGTCAGTGATTGCTATTGCTGATTTAGTCCTGTAAACTTAATAAAATGTCCTTACACAATCCAGAAGGAAGATATTACCCATGAAAATGTAAAAGTGCAGGTAACTATGTAAGCAATGAGATTGTAAGGAGGGCTATAATTTTGACACATCTCAATTTTTGAGAAATCATGATTCAGTTGAGATCAAGCATCAAAAGACACAGATTTTGGATTAAACTAGAAAGTTAACAAATTTTTAAGACCAAAACCAAATTTATTGTTATAATTTTTTTATTTGAATACAAACTCAGCAGCAATTTCTTGCATTGGTGGGTATTATATTGGGGATGGGTGCTCCTTCCTTCTTGGGTTGTTTCAGGCATGCACTGCTGCATTTGGAGACTTGTAGATGAAGTTGTTGACCATCTCCCTGAAAGTGGCCACACAAGTAGATAGGGTGGTAAAGAAGGCATATAGCATGCTTGCCTTTATTGGTCAGGGAATTTAATACACGAATCAGGATGTCATGTCGCAGTTTTAAAAGACTTTGGTTAGGCCACACTTAGAGTATTGCATTCAATTCTGGTCGCCCCATTACAGGAAGGATGTGGAGGCTTTGGAGAGGGTGCCAAACAGCTTTACCAGGATGCTGCCCAGATTAGAGGGTGTGAGCTATAAGGAGACAATAGAAAAACTCGTTTGTTTCTCTGGAGCAGCCTCTGGAGCAGCAGAGGCTGAGGGGAGACTCGATAGAAGTCTATTAAAATTATGAGATGCATAGATAGGTTTGACAGTCAGAATTTTTTTTTCCCAAAAGTTGAAATGTCTAAAACTAGAGGACATGCATTTAAGGTGAAATGCGGAATGTTCAAAGGACATGTGAGGAGCAAGTTTTTTTTTATACAGACAATGGTGGGAGTCTGGAACACACTGTCAGAGGTGGTGGTGGAGGCAGATACGATAGGGGTATTTAGGAAACTATTAGATAAGTACATGAATATGCTAGATTTGGAGGGATATGGACCAAGGGCATGCAGAAGGGATTAGTTAAATTTAGTATCATGTTCGGCACAAGATCATGGGCCAAAGGGCTCCTTCCTGTGCTGTATTGTTCTATGTTCTATGTCTATGTTCTATTTCCTACCTGTTAGAGAAAAGTTGAGGAAGCTAGGATTGCTCCAGTAGGAAAGAAACCTCTGAAGACCATCAGTCTGAAGACAGACGGCTGGTTGACCTTCAGTTTGTTAGCCCTGTAGGTACCTTGGACAAATGCTTCAGGATAGGTGGGGTGAGTGACCATTATGAATATGCCAGTTGTATCAGTTTCCCAGATCTAAGGAAGAGAAAGATTGCGGGCTTTAGAAGGTGCAGGCTCACTATATGCTGTCTCTCTTTGGGTACCAATATCACTTGATCCCTGAATGACCTGAAGTAAGCACATTCTATTGCACATGAGAGCTACATTAATTCTATTGTGGTTTAAAGAAATTGATTGGGGAGCATTTATAAGTTATATTCATTCAAATTTCCATGTTTAATCCATTGACCCACAATTCAGCATGTGTACATAGAAATGATTCAGCTAACACTACATGAGATGCAGCTTTAATTCTGTAAGTTGAGCACATGTATTATGTCTGAAGCAATAAATCTGAAGATTTATTGACAATAATGATGCAAGAAAAAGCAAATGATTCCTTTGGCTTATATTGTCTCAACATATCTGCTGCATTAATTTGCTCCTAAAATGAAGAATATCTGGAACTCTAGGAAGTCATTTCTGTATTTGAATATTTGAAAAAAAAAATGGCTTCCTGTTGCCTTTGTCCCTTTTCTTGCCTTCATCTACCAAACATTTTCTAAGTTGTGGCAAATACGGGTTGAGATTTCAAGAAAAAAATTGGACTGAAAACATTCTGGTCAAATTAATGTTGAAATGTAGAAGTGTTCCAAAGATGCTCCTCATAACCATTTTATATGTCTCTGTAGCCAAGCAGGTTTGTGTTTTGCCAAAGTTGTCCTCTATACTGCAAGATAAATTTTATGACAACAGGAAACTGCAAGGTTGAATTTCTTTTAACACCATCAACATACATGATATTAACATTGATGTTCACATGACTTGTTCGGTAGGTACAATTTATGTAAAAGTCATAGGGGATTAAATGGATAGTTCATGAAAACAGGTTAGTGGCTCACGATGCTCAATTATGCAACACCCATTCAGTGCAATGTACCATGATTGTTGTGTGCAGCCAGCTTTTACCACACCGTTGAATCACTGGATGATCCTCTGCTGGATCCCAAAGTTGTGAGAGGTTGGCCATAATTAAAGCTGACCTGCACCAACCTCTTAAAGGGGAGGTACATGATGCCTGCAGCAAGAAGTGGAGGTCTGTATACAGGTTCCTTTGACATAGAAAAGACTAAATAATAGTACAACATGAGAGAGAATGGTCCCAAAGGCTCTTAGAAGAGGTGCAAAGGAGAGACCATATGGAATCAGGAGCCCCTCCAGATAAACGTAAAGAGAATATTGAGACTAAAAAGGTTACCAAGAATCAAGTCCCAAAAGCCTAGAAACAGTGATTCATAAAGTTCAATGCCTCATGCAAATGGCTAAGATCAGTGGGTTCAGCTTTCGATGCTGTATCCAACCAACTGAATGACAAGCCTTACATCCTGCTTAATGCACTCGCCTGCCACCCTACCCTACCATACTCAACAACCTTTATCAATCAGAAATCTTAGCTAACATCTGAATCCTCACCTCATCCTCACCCTCACCCTCACCCTCACCCTCACCCTCACCCTCACCTCATCCTCATCCTCACCCTTACCCTCACCCTCACCCTCACCCTTACCCTCACCCTCACCCTCATCCTCACC
>JAHRHZ010000140.1:33837710-33853081 GCA_024137785.1 Ginglymostoma cirratum | reverse complement strand
CCTCACCCTCATCCTCACCCTCACCCTCACCCTCATCCTCACCTCATCCTCACCCTCACCCTCATCCTTACCCTCACCCTCACCCTCACCCTCACCCCCATCCTCACCCTCACCCCTACCCTCACCCTCACCCTCATCTACCTTTCACAGCTATAAGCCTCAAACCACATCTCATAGCTATGGTATTTGTGGGAAGAAGGATGCTGTCACTAATCCCCTTTCATTGACTGGACCTAAGGGTCTAATTGGTTTACAGTTGTAGAGGATCAACTATGGTTGAGTATTAACAATATGTAATTTATTGCACTGTAATGATAGGTACAAGCTACATTAACTAGTTAAACATTGTTACAAGGATTACCAGGAGACTTTGTTAACACATCTGAGATTTAGAGCTATTCTCTTGATTTCCCCATGTAAGACTCTCTAACGTCATCAAATTGGGTTGAGCTTCCTGCAATATCCAACACTAACACTTTCTTTATGCAACAGTTTGCACACAGTTGCAGTCACTCATTCTCGATAGCCGCATTTTCCAAATAGATTGCACTAAGCTCACTGACACATTCATCTGTCTTTCAGGTTAAGATGATACACAGCGAAGGCAGCAGGAGCTAACAGGAAGGGGACAGGTACACCTGATTGTCCAAACCCTAATGGAAGAGCCAATGCTCAATATTAGTGGAGGGGCCACTGTAGATGCCCTGACCAGTGATGAAGCTGAAACCTTTGAAGATAATGGTAACTTCATAACCATTCTTCCTTCTAGTATCATATTTCCCCCGATCCTACACACTCTCTGACTTGAAAGTGGCCAACAATGTAAGCATGCATCACTTACTTTCCCTTTTCCCTCACAGGCCCAGCCCTAGCTTTCCACCTTTTTCCTTTCAGATACTTGAGAGGTGAAACCTAACTCACTAGTAGCGCAAAAATCAACAAGTAGTAAAGGAAGAAGATAATCTTGAAGGAGAATTCCAGTCACTCAGTCTCACACTCACAATCATTCCATAGAATTCCTACAATGTGGAAACAGGCCATTCACCCTGAAGGTTCCACACCAACCCTCCGAAGAGCATCCACCCAGACCCATCCCATCCCTGTAATCCTGCATTTCCCGTGTCCAGCCCATCTCCACCCTTGAACACTATGAGGCAATTTAGCATAATCAAACCACCTCACTTGCACATCTTTGGACTATGGGAGGAAACCGGAGCAACCTGCGGAAACCCACGCAAACACGGGGAGAATGTGCAAACTCCACACAGACAGGCACCTGAGGGAGGAATCAAACCCAGGTCCTTGGCGCTATGAGGCAGTAGTGCTAACTGAGCTGCTGTGCTGCCCAATTCATTCAGAAGCAACACAGTGTGCAATGTAGCAGCAACATAGTGATGAGATGCATATGATCAGACAGGTTAAAGAAAGAAGCTGATAGAAATGTGCAATGAAATGATTGTTGAATTAGCAGATCTGCCTGAAAGCATTCAGTCAATCTCAAGGAGCATTGAAGACACAGCATTTCTACTGAGCTGAGCGCCTATCCTTTGTAACATGAAAGTGGTGACCAACTTTCTGATCATATTTGTGGATCTAACCACAAAGACGGCACTGAACATCTGATATTTCAGCTTCCATTACAGCAGAAGCAGAAGCTACCCAACATCTGGGTAGTGAAGTGAAAGCTCTCAGTCTCCTGCTGTGCGAGGTCAACCTGTTCCCTGCAGATTTCAAATGGGCTTACGGCTCTCAGAGAAATCCTCCAAAAGGCTACTTGGAGTATTTGCTGAACTTTCTGCTTCTCATGATTATGGTATTTGCTCTCTGGTCACTTTCACCCTGTCAGTGTAGTCAGTGCAAACCACTGCTTCCCTTGGTCAGATGGTACAGTTGAAAGAGGGACCTTCTGGACCCAGAGCTTCTCGATGACATAGTGTGGATTTCATTGAATGTACACTACATCTGCCCAGATCATGTAATGGAGCCATGAGTAAGATGGTGAACAGATAAACCTTGCTGCCTATAAGCAACGCATTGGTCTGTCGTAATGTCTCGAATGCAGGTCACACATAGGACTGTCACGGAACAAAGACATCATGACTGCTCCAATAAATTAGGAATTGACCAGTAAGATTTCCTGCGTGTTGGTGCTCACACCCGGATGTTGACATTGTTTGAATCTCTTTCAATTGTGGTACATCTCAGAATTAAAATGTGGCACCCACAAAGCAATATGTGTGCTCTCTAAAGCATCCTGCTACATAGGGATACCTTCACTTATAACTTAGCCTGCTTCTCTCTGGCAAGAATGACATAGAACAGTACAGGCCCTTCAGTCCACAATGGTGTGCCAACCTATTACCCTACTCTAAGATCATTCTAAACGGCATACCCTTCATTCTACTATCATCCATGTGCTATCCAGGAGTCGCCTAAATGTCCCTAATGTATCTGACTCTACTACCACTGCTGGCAGTGCATTCCATGCACCCACCACTCTCTGTGTAAAGAACCTACCTCTGATATCTCCCCTATACCTTCTTCCAATCACCTTAAAATTATGCCCCCTCATGATAGCTATTTCCAACCTGGGGGAAAAAGACTCTATCTATGCCTCTCATCATCTTGTACACCTCTATCAAATCACCTCTCATCCTTCTTCGCTCCAATGAGAAAAGCTGTATCTCTCTCAATCTTTCCTCACAAGACTTGCCCTCCAGTCCAGGCAGCATCCTGGTAAATCTCCTCTGCACTCTCTGTAAAGCTTCCATATCCTTCCTCTAATGAGGCGAACAGAACTGAACACAATATTCCAAGTGTAGTCTAACCAGGGTTTAATAGAGCTGCAACATAACCTTGCGGCTCTTAACCTCAAATCCCATGCCAATGAAAGCCAACACACCATACGCCTTCTTAACAACCCTATCAACTTGGGTGGCAACTCTGAGTGATCTATGGGCGTAGACCACAAGATTCCTCTGTTCTTCCACACTGCCAAGAGTCCTGTATTCTGCATTCAAATCCGACCTTCCAAAATGAATCACTTCACACTTTTTCAGGTTGAATTCCATCATGACGTGTTGTTAGTTCTCACTGAATAGAAGGTGCAAGTGTCCACTCTTCTGCAGCAGTGGATGGCAGAAAGTGAGACGTTGTAAATATTTCCAGCTTAAGCCTGAAAGAAGATTCACTCACACTGGTTCATTGCATTTTCACCTTCACAGCCACTGGCAGTGTGGTCATTTTCCCCCTGAAATCTGCCCCTGCTACAGCTATGAATGAGGTGTCGCTATTTTACACACTGTTCCAAACTGAGCTTCCGGCAAAAATGATTGTTCTCTTACCCTAGTGGCTATGAACTCATGCTGAGAACACGCCTCCCCTTCCACCTCTCTCCTCTACTATCTTTCCCAGCTGTGTGAAGATTTTGTTCAATCTCCAAGTGATGCTGCATTCCAAGAGGAATGTACCCATGTCTGGAGCAACTGTTTTATGCAGAAATCTTGATGCTGTTCTACGACATTCCTGGAAAACTTCAGCAACTTTAGGAAACTCTAGAAAGCACGAAACACTTACAGCATTGTAGCAAGAGTCAGTAGAAATTAAACAACCTTCCTGTCAGTTGGTGATGATCCCTTTAAATGGTATGGATGGGCAGGAGCTCTGCTACTGAACACATCTTTATCTGCTCAGTGTTATGAGAGGGAGGTCTGAACTCTGACACAGCAAAGGTGATGTCAAATCAGCAAAAAACACTGGTTATCCTTACAAGCTGCCTTCTCTGCATACCTCTGAAAGAGGCACACTGCGCATGAATTAATACCCTCCCCAATATGGTGTCTGGTGTGACTCACACCAGAAGTTAGCTCATGTGCTGTGGATCCTCTGATAGACCTCTAATAGTGGTCATGGCACTCCTAAACAAAATGTTCTGCCAATCATCTTTCTAAGAGGTAGGATTTTTCAGACTGTTCCTGTAACTCGCGCAAAACAATATTATGCAGGATTTACCGAGAAAGAAGTCATTTTGGGTCAGTTGTTAAAACAAAGTTCTATTTCCCCACATTCTGTACTTTCCATATCCTTCTCTGCAGTAAACACTGATGCAAAGTACTCTTCAAATACCTCACCCATCTCTTGCAGTTCCACACATAGGCAGCCTTGCTGATCTTTAAGGGGCCCTGTTCTCTCCCTAGTTACCCTTTTGCCCTTAATGTATTGTAGAATCCCTTTGGATTCACCTTAACCCTATTTGCCATGTCCCCATTTTGCCCTACTGATTTCCCTCTTAAGTATATTCCTACTGTCTTTATACTCTTCCAGGGATTCACTCGATCTCTGCTGTCTACGCCTGATAGGATATTGTCAGAAATCACATGACACCAGGTATGGTCCAACAGGTTTATTTGAAAACACAAGCTTTTTGGACTATAACCTGGTGTCGTGTGATTCCTGATCTTGTCCACCCCAGTCCGACACCGGCACCTCCACATCATGACAGTATATTGGTCAGTGCTTTGAGTATAGGAGTTGGGAGATGATGTAGTCACTGAACAGGACATTGGTTTGGCCGCTTTTGGAGTATTGCCTGCAATTCTGGTCTCCCTCCCATTGGAAGGATGTTGTGAAACTTGAAAGGGTTCGGGAAAGATTTACAAGGATGTTGCCAGGCTTGGAGGGTTTGAGCTACAGGAAGAGGCTGAATAGACTGGGGCTATTTTCCCTGGAGCATTGGAGGCTGAGGGGTGACCTTAAAGAGATTTATAAAATCATGAGGGGCATGGACAGGGTAAATAGGGAAGGTCTTTTCCCTGGGGTGGAGGAGTCCAAAACTAGAGGGCATAGGTTTAAGGTGTGAGTGGAAAAATATAAAAGGGGCCTAAGGAGCAACTTTTTCATGCAGACGGTAGTGTGTGTATGGTATGAGCTGCCAGAGGAAGTGGTGGAGGCTGGTACAGTTACCCAACTGGTACAATTATGAGTTGGACTGAAGGGGCTGTTTCTGTGCTGTACATCACTATGACTCTATAAACTATATTGCCTTGGATGTCTATTATTGGTCAGTGTAGCATTAGATTTACAATGACTAATTGGTATTACATCATATATCTATCCCAGGTTACTCTAGTGCCCAAATCAATATTTGTCACAGTCAACTCAATCAGCGCCTCTGAAAAGTATGATCTGATCATTATTTCATTATTGATTTTGACAGCAAGTTGTACTCAAATTACTTCTATAACTTCAGAAATATTTCATTGTGTATAGAGTGCTTTGAAGTGACCTGACACTGTGGTCTTATTAAAGTACATGGGCTTGGATATTCTAACTGCAAGCTAGTTGCTCCATTAATGCACCCTGACAGAAGCAACAGAGGACCAGTGGAAAGTCCTGAAGCACTGACTACCCAGGAATTGCCTAGGAAGTTAAACCTTCTGATGGGAAACTGGCCTACATTTGGAACTCTCTAGAATAGCTCACAGCCCTGATTGGATTCATAGACATAGAGTTCCTACATACACACCTTAATAGTTGCCTGAGAAAAGATGTAGGAATTAAGACCTGTTCTAACTACTGGATAAGAGTTTAACTGAATCTGACATACACTGAACGACCCTACATCCACTGATACCTTCTCTGAACTTGTCAAACCCCTCAAGCTGACGACTCAACCTGACACACCTCCAATCAAACCTCTCCCTTTTCCAACACTCCAAACAAACCTCACCCTCACCTAACACTCCGATCAAACCTCACCCTCACCAATACTCCAAACAAACCTCACCCTCACCTAACACTCCGATCAAACCTCACCCTCACCTAACACTCCGATCAAACCTCACCCAACACTCTGATCAAACCTCACCCTCACCAATACTCCAAACAAACCTCACCCTCACCTAACACTCCGATCAAACCTCACCCAACACTCCGATCAAACCTCACCCTCACCAATACTCCAAACAAACCTCACCCTCATAGAGCACTCTGAAGAAATCTCACCCAACATTCCCATTAAACTAACCCAACGTTCCAAACAACCCTCACCCAACATTCCAAACAACCCTTACCCTCACCAAACACTCCGATCAAACTCACCCTCACTCAACACTCTGAACAAACCTCATCCAACACTCCAAACAGCCCTGAACCTCCCCAAACACTCCAAATAAACCTCACCCTCACCCAATATCTCTGATCCAACCTCACCCAATATCCCACTACCTAACAGCCCCAGACTAGACACCTCCACACCCAACCCAAACTGACCAACCCTTTACCCCCAACTCAACTCCTCAACAGCTCCCCCAGACCTGCTGTACCCTCTTACCTTCTTACCTGCCACTGATCCCCTCACCTACCTGCAGCCCTACTGCCCTATCGCACACCAGTCTCCCTATCCTCTTATGGACCCATACACCACCCTGACCCCTCCTTTCCCTGCCGTGCTACTCTCTCATACGTTTTACTTGCACACTTATCGTCTCTCTGCAGCTTCTCAAAGAGGCTTTGGATTTTTAAACCTTGATTTTGGCAGTTACTGGGGTAAGGAGGGAGCATGGTTGGGCCTCCAGCACCTACCTGTTTCCCAAGAAGCCTGATTTGGATATTCATGCCAGAAAGTTGGAGCTCCAGGGAAGGGCGGTAAAGACGAACAGAATGATAATTGTCTATGATTGCTACTCCTTGGAAGACCCATGTTTTCACTCCTCAGACATTTGTCCCCAGGAGAATACTATAGCATACTCAACCAGCAACAATCAGGCACAGTCTTATACCACATTTGGAAACCTGGACTTCTGAGATTACTTTTTAGTCAATGTATTGAGCATATTTGACCGATTTTGGCCATGGGTGGAGAACTGTACAATAATCAAATTATTCCACAGCAGCTAAATTGGCATCTTATAAATGAGAAAACATTAATGCTATGATAATAGTAATTATTTGTGGAGCAACAGATGTTATCACTGAGAATTCTGCCACTAAACTGTTACAGAATGCCTTTCACATCGAAATGTCTCCCTTTTTGAAGTGTATTGCTCAGATCTGAAGTTTTCGACCTTGATGATTTATGCTCTTCAGAAAGGGAACAAACTTCCACACAGATATTGGTAAAATCATGAAAACTACCATGTGCACCAGTTTTAGCAAGTTGCTGTGACAAGGGCATTTCACGTAAGTTTTAAGCAAATTAAAGAATGTCCCTACATCAAATTCACCAAATTAATTTTTCTAGGCAATTTTAACATGTTGCTCTGAGAATTGCTACACTCATAACTCCTTGTTTAAATGCAAAACCCAAAAACAATTTGTAGTTTGTTTGCTTAAATTTATAGTCTAACATCAGCACAAGAACTGAAATGTAAGAGGGCTCCCAGGAATCATTTAGAAAGAAAATGGTTAGGATTAGCTGAATCATGTCTGCAAGTAAACATAGAATGCTAAGGCTGCAGAAGTAATAGACAATCAAGAGACATCCTCAGAAACTAAGTGGAACTTGCAGTGATTTATGTTAAGAGTGATTCCAGCAGCACAGTTTAGATTCACTTCAACTTTAACCTTGTTTGGAATCAAGATTGCTGAATAAATTCAACTGAACAAAGCCAAATCGTTAATTAGCCTCTTCATTTTAATTTTTGATTGGTGTGTATATGTATATGTGTAAACTGAATTAATTAGATTGTTTCATGTTAACGAATTTTAAGACTGTCTGACTGAAGATCATACTTACAAGTAAATGTATCTACATTTTTACCATATTGCCAAAAAAACATTTGGTACAGGCTCATAATAATATTGTACATTCCCTTTTCTCCCATGTTTCAACTCTGTACATAGGTTAAAAAAGAGGTCAGAGGAACCAACAGCATCTATATCAATGGTTGAAGCAGAAGAAAAACCAGAAACAGTTGCTGAAGATGAGGGTGAAAGTGGAAACCTGCACATGTGTAGTTCAGTGTGTTCTTCAACAAGTAGCAGCTAGGACTAAAAGGTCAGGCTGCTCTTTCCATCTGTCTTAATGTTTCTCAGGCTGCTTCACTGGGCTAACAAGCTTTATTAAAGCTTTCAATGCCATTTGGAAAAGAAAACCATCCATTGAATAATCTCTGGATATCCAGTGAGCTACAACAGAACAACATTGCTCAGTGAATTTATTTCGTATATTTTTTAAAAAGCACTGGAAAATAGGCAGGTTGATTCTCTTACGAACTGAAAGGTAGATATTCTCTATGCAACCATATAATGGCACATTATGTCATCAATTTAACAGGATGTTGAATGTTTAAAACAAGTTGGACCTGTATTTCTCATTCAGTTCTTTTTGTGCTTTGTTCATGTCTTGCTAATGATATGTCAAAATCTTTACATGCAATGGTCGTTACTAATAAGAGTCATAATATTCATACAAATTTGACATAAAACCTGGTTAATAATTTACAATACTTTTACTAGAAGAGAATAAATTTACAGAGTACTGTTGGACTACATTATCGTACAATAGAAATAATTAACAAAGGTTTCTATCGCTTCATAATCTTTCATATAGGGTGGGAGGGGAAAAATAGAGAACTGGAAGATTTTATGTGTAAATAGTGACAGCATTGTTGTGTATCCACAGTTTTATGTGGTGGGCTTTGATAGGAAAATGAATTACTGAACCAAATTTTCATACAGAAGCTTACACTATTTCCAAAAATGTTTCAAATGTGCAGGCACAACTTATGGGCACGAAGGCCAAAGCTTTTATAGCACTGACATTTTCATTCATAACATGCAATTAGATATATCTAATTAGCATATAACTAAATGGCTTGAAATTGTATTAATATTCAATCTGTCACATCCAGTGAATACTATCGCTTTGAATGACGTATGGTGTGATCAACTGCAAAATATATTAGCAGAGTAGCAGTTAATACAATACGCATTACAGATGTTTGGTATCAGCTGCTTTTACAGTAGGCTATTATAATTGATAGAATCTTAGGGAGACTTGATGAAACAGGTAGAAATTTCAATCAGTGATGTTCACTAAGTACTTTTAATACATGGCATTTTTGTGTGCGCTGGTTTTATGTGAACTAATTTAAAATACACTGCTCAGCACGTGGTGTTAAAAATAAAACAAAGCACACACAGGAATGTTGCACAAGATTGCTGCACACTTTGCTGATGGGAATTTCAACCTTTGAATGTTAGCAGTTACGTAGCTCAACTTACTTAAGATACCTGTCAGTAAAAATGACAAATGGTAAATTATATTTTAAAAACTTATTGTATGTATTCAAATGTTATTTATGTATTTTTTGTTGCATGATTAATACATTGGTTTTGGACTGAATCCTGGTCCTTGAAAATATGTGCAATGATGAGCAAACTTTTCAAGAAAAGGTTGTATCTCTGTAGTACTGAGATGTTGAATTTTTAATATTCAAAGAAATGGAGCATGATCCAGTTTCTTGCTGTATTGGGAAACAAAAGTTGGAAATAAATTTGTTCTTGTACATAACAGCAATTAAGCTCTTACTGTTTATTTTACAAAACCACTTTCAAACAGCAAGAATGTAACTTAATAGCTGAATTTTATACAGTATACTGAATTGAATGAATCTTATACAAGATTGTACCCAAAATTTCTCATGCCCAAACAATCTAAGATTACTTTAGAAAAATTGAAACTATAGTTCCTCAAGTTATCTCTGTGTATCTCTGTTTCTCAAATTAGATCAGCAACTGCTGAGTTTAGGATTAATATAAATAGTTTTGTTTTTCAGTAATCATTGTTTGTGACTTTCTATATCTATAAAATTACAATTTAAAGATACTTGAATATTCTAAAATAGTTACTTTACTGTCCAACTAATGATTATTAGCAAAGCTGCCTCTTCTCCCAGATCAATAATGAGAATTCTTGCTCTTCAGAACTTGCTGTCAATATTTCTGTGAATGTTGACTTTTTTTATAGGTGCAGAGTCACAATACAGTTTGCTTTGAAAGCAGCGGTGAGTAATGCTGCTTTAGTTTCTCCCATGAATGTTTTATATATTCAAGCAAAAGAATTGAAGAACTGAATCCTCCCAATCTTTTGGCTAAATGTCATTTTCTTTGAGTTTTATGAAGGGTTTCTCTCCAAGAGAAACATTTTCACACACTATCATGACAAACATGCCTCAATAACGAAATACCATGCCTTTGTTGAGGCCTTCTTGTTTGATGCCAGCCTAATTCTGCCACTTTTCATAGCTGGAAATCCTTAGCACTGCTACAATACACCAGCATTCCTGGCACTGGCATCATGTTATAAAGGTCATTGCATATGTGGTCAAACACTGGCAAATTGAAGTAGACATTCACCTTGGACATGGCAAACAAGAAGAAATTAGTGCTCCCTTTTGTGAACAGGGAACTAGAGGTCCTGGTGGATGGGGTGGTGCAGAGGGATAGATATTCTTTTCACGCAGAACCAACAGAAGAGGTGATGACAGCAGATCCTGCCAACCTAGTCCAAGGTCACTACCAGGCCATTGCAATTTCCTCAGTCTGGCAAAATGCCCAGCAATGCAGGAAAAAGGTTAATGACCATCTTCACTCCACTAAGGTAAACAAATACCACCATTTCCTCTCTATGACCTCTCGCTTCCTCTCATTTCTACTACTATGATCACGTGCCACCGAGGCTGATGTTCTACAATTCTTACTATTGCCTGCAACGTCTTCTCTCACACACTCGCATCTACACCAAACGTCCACTCTCTTCACCCTGCATGCTGTCTGTGCTGTTTCCTCAGCACTTTTCCACCACCTGCACCTGCACTAACTGCTACGCCATCCACTTTCACCCTACTCACTCTGTCTCTCGTTCTGTCATTATAGGGGAAAGTGGCACATCATAGGGCCCAAAGAGTAAGGAGGGGTAGTGGGTGGTGGTATTTGTTTCTTCACTCCTTACGAGGTTGATGATCATGGCCCTTGAAAGCTTCTGTGTACATGCCAAACCTCCATGCCTGGCAACCAAGTAAGATTTCATTGTTCGTTGCTCCCATTACCTCCACAGTGAGTTTATTGGGAACATGCCACAGCTTCTAACCCTTGGTTGCCACATTTTCTCTCTTTTGTCTGCCACAGGCACACTGCCATGTCCATGGTGCTGGTGATTAAGAGGACTGCCCCACAAGACATTGTCTCCCATCCTCTGAGGCTGAAAGTGCAAATCCTCAAAAAACTACCAGCGAGACTGCCCAGTGTACCCTCACCAGCTGATAAACTGACCCCTCGGTGGAAACTCTCTTTAAAGTTGGCAGCACCCGCTTATGGTACCTTCACTGCTGCGTCTCCACCAACGAGGAAATGCCCGAGGTCATTGGCACTTGGAGGACTGCTAGAGCCTAGGCACCTGCTCAACCCCAGGCTGAAGAGGACCCCAAGGTATTCGGAAATCAGGGACTTCATCCAAATACATAAGTGACATTGGAGCAGCAGGTAGGTTTGTCTGAAGCACTGGCCAACCTGATACAAAAGGCTGCAGGACCCTACTGCCTCAGGCAGGTGATCATCTGGCTGTCTCCATGGACAGGCTGCTGGCTGCAATGGAGAGCCAAGTCCAGCAGTCTCAGAGTCCACCATATACGTGCATAGACGTGCCTCTGTCACTTTAACCATTGGTGCTTATCAACTACAGCAAGGCAATAGAGATGAACAGGACTATACACTCACTCCGGGTGCCCCTTCCTCACGGAGACAGGGTAGTGCCAGTAGGTACGCAGTCAGAGTAGGAAGTCTCTGCAGGTAGGCAGGCCCTTCAGCTCCACCCTGCCTGTCACCCTCAGGCCTGTGGGAATTCAAGCCAAGGAGGGAGCGCCTCCCTCAGGGGAGGACACATTCAGCATGACTGGGATCTCTTGACATGAACGTTCCAGAGTCACCCCTTGGGTAAACCATTAAGGTCGATAGGCTACACTACAGGATAGATTGTCTCCATTCCAGCTGTGGAACTTGGATATGCACTGAGATATGGTGGAAGTGAAAGACAGAAGGACACTTTCTGACAGCATATGGGTGGCACAGGTGATTAGTCACTGTAAATACATGTTTATAATTGTCTACGTACATCCTGTTTTCACCATCATCCATGTGCGTGAGTCTCAGTGCAGCCACAACTGTGACATTGAAGGTACAGAGTCCATCCAATGTTCCATGCTCCAAGCTGTGAAGTGAGCAGCATGTGCACCGTGTGCAGGCAGTGGATAAAAAGCTGGTAACTGCTACCTTGGCAACTGGGCTCCATCTTTCCAGGGAGACAAACATTGCTATTGCATCACAGGCATTAGTGGGATTGACTAGTTATCTTGCATGATATGGTCAGGAGAGTTTGGCACAAAGGTTTGGTTTGCACAGAGTAGGCTAACACTTAAGAGATAGTAGGAACTGCCGATGTTGGAGTCTGAGATAACAAGGTGTGGAGCTGGAGTAACGCAGCGGGCCAAGCAGCATCAGAGGAATTTTGGAGCAGAGGGAGCAGAGGGCTGCACGTTCTGTGGGGGAGAGGTTGGAGTGCATGAGAGGGGTGGAGAGGTTGAGGTGATTGATATCACAATGTTGGGATTGGAGCGGAGGGCTGCACATTCTGTGGGGGAGAGGTTGGAGTGGGTGAGAAGGTTGGAGAGGTTGAGGCGAACGATGTCGCTGGTACTTAGGTTGCACAAAACATGAGCTCAAAAGTGTGCTTCAGCTTCCGTGTATGAGTATTTGTGAAATATTGTTGCTGTTTGAAGTGCTTCATATCACTCAAAATCCTTACCGAATGAAGAACTGACCCTACAACTCAGTGTTCTCTCTCATTTTTCTAGGTCCTGTGTGGAAACTGGACTAGTCTGAGTATCTACTGAGCAGAAGTTATATTGCAAACTTTTTCATAATTTGTTTAACTTTAATCACATTGGGATCAATTTCTACTCTATTTCTGGATTTACATTTAATCAAGTTTATGAGGTTAAATCCACATTCACGTGATGTCACTCAAATGTCCAAAAGAATGGGCATTTCTTGAAACAGGCCTACTCTTAGAGCATAGTCCACAATATCACTGAATGTCTGAGTGGAACAAGTCATGGCTTTTCCCACAAACAAAAGTATGAAATTGGAATATTTCTCACATGTCTTTGTAGCCAAGCTTCCACCATAGTTTGGTATAAACATGGATATTTCAATATCAGTCCACAATGCTATCTTTTACAAATGCATATTCAGCTGTCTTGGTGATTGCAGCTTAATGAAATGCATGCCACTCTTATAATTCCTCTGCTAGAAGTCTGCTTTCCAGATGGTCACATTGCAGTTGAATAAATTGATGGATTGCAACAGTGTCCACATCACTGTTGAAATCAGCCAGAATCTTCTTAATTTCATCATTCCAATAAACAATCAGCCAGTTACTAAATCTTTATTAATCTTGGCCTTTGCAAATAGTGTAGCTTCAATTGTTGTTGAACAGCTTCTCTGCAAGAAGGTGCACAGAAATGTTAGTTCACTGAGAACATCATTCAGAGCTGTCAATGCAATGTGATATTCTGGCTTTGTGAGTGCTTTTAGGGAAGCAATGGACAGGAAGAAGCGGAGGGCCTTTAGGCCATCTGCATGGGGAATGCAAGTATATAGGGACTGGACGTCCATCGTAAAGATGAGGTGTTGGTGACCAGGGAATCGGAAGTTTTGGAGGAGGTAGAGGGTGTGGGTGGTGTCACGGATGTAGGTGGGGAGTTCCTGGACCAAGGGGGAGAAAATGGAGTCGAGATAAGTGGAGATAAGTTTAGTGGGGCTGGAGCAGGCTGAGACAATGGGTCGACCAGGGCAGTCAGGTTTGTGGATTTTGGGAAGGAGATAGAAACAGGCGGTGTGGGGTTGGGGAACGATGAGGTTGGAGGCTGTGGATAGGAGGTCACCTGAAGTGATGAAGTTGTGGATCGTCTGGGAGATGATGTTTTGGTGGTCGGGGATGGGGTCATGATCAAGGGGGCGGTAGGACGAGGTGTCGGAGAGCTGGCGCCTAGCCTCTGCGATGTCGAGGTCAGTGCACCATATTACAACTGTGCCTCCCTTGTCCGCAGGTTTTATGGTGAGGTTGAGGTGGGAGCGGAGGGCTGCACGTTCTATGCGGGAGAGGTTGGAGGGAGTGAGAGGGTTGGAGAGGTTGAGGCGATTGATGTCTCGACAGCAGTTGGAGATGAAGAGGTGCAGGGAGGGTAGGAGGCCTTGGGGTGGTGTCCAGGAGGAGGGATGTGTTTGAGGTGGGAGAAGGGGGTCAGTAGAGGGAGGGTTAGACTCATGATTAAAGAAGTAAGCGTGGAGATGGAGGCGGCGGAAAAACTGTTCAACGTCCAAGCGTGAGCGGTATTCGTTGATGTGTGGGTGGAGGGCAACAAAGGTGAGTCCTTTACTGAGGACTGACTGTTCGTCCTCAGTGAGGAGGAGGTCTGGGGCGATGGTGAAGACCCGGCTGGGCTGGGTACTTATCACTTATTGTGAAACAGATGACGTCCTATGCATTATTTCCTCTAAAGCAAACACTGGAAGTAAGTTCATCACTGGGAAAAAAAAGTTGCAGGATTGGAAATCAGATTACCTGAAGCAGCATTTGAGATGAAAAGTACACATGGATGCTATTATTAGTTTATAAAACCAAGCAAAGGTGGAATTTTATCAATGGTCACCAAAATGCCAGGAGATTGTGACATTAGGATGGAGCATGCACAGCGCAAAAAGACCACTTCCGTTAAGATACAATTACAACATTTAAAAGGCATGTGGATTGGTACATCAACAGGAAGGGTTTAGACGGATATAGGCCAAATGCTTGCAAATGGGACTAGATTAGTATAGGATATCTGGTCAGCACAGACGAGTTGGACCAAAGAGTCTGTTTCCGTGCTGTAAAACTCTATTATTCCATGGCTCTGAGGTAAACGTTCTCATCAATAAAGTCTTAATTGCAGGAAAGACGAGTCCACGCTTTCCGTGCAAGACATTGATGATCATGTTGCAAAGTGTACAGCAATTACGGAGAAGCTGGTACAGCAAGAATTACACCTTTAAAGTTTGAGAGTGTATTGGCTTTGTCATACAGAGACAGCTCGTGGATGGATTGTACAAATCACGTTTTCTTACCTTCACAGTGGACAAAAGTACAGATATTTCGGTGCAAAAAAAAGTTCCTTTTGTACACATTTTAATCAGAATCTGTTTCAGAGATAGTAGGAACTGCAGATGCTGGAGAATTTGAGATAACAAGATGTAGAGCTGGGTGAACACAGCAGGCCAAGCAGGATCAGAGGAGCAGGAAGGTTGACGTTTCGGGCCTAGACCCTTCTTCA